>MU771408.1:32199-70257 GCA_026770625.1 Nicotiana glauca | reverse complement strand
TTTTGAGGGGGCATTTGACCTCCGATTTGGGAGATTTTTATATGGTTAGACTCGTGAGAGTACGAGTGTTCTGAAAATGTAAAAATTATTCGATTCTGAGACGTTGGTTGGAGGGGCATTTTGGTGATTTTACCTATTTTCGCTCCCTAGCTTTAATTTTTAAAGTGGAATCAGTTGTTTGCAATATTATTTACGACATGTAATTGAATTGAATAGATTTGGGCCATTTGGAGTCGGATACTCGTGGCAAGGCCGCGGTTTCTAGTGATATTTGTCACACCTCCTTTTTCTTCTTACTCCCGCAAGGGATATAGTAAAGGAGTTTTTCCAATTAAAGGACAATCGGAATGAGACTTTATTATTAAGATTTGAGAGTCACCACTTGGGAGATTAATGGTGTCCCAAGTCACTGGTTGAATCCCGAACCGAGGAAAAATATGACTCTGTTAACAGTCCGCGAACCACAAATTCGAGTAAGGAATTCTGTTAACCCGGGAGAAGGTGTTAGGCATTCCCGAATTCCGTGGTTCTAGCACGGTCTCTCAACTGTTGTATTTGATTTTATTTGATTTCAAAACATGTTCTAACTCATGTGCCTTTTATTAATAGCCCGCTTCTATTATATATTTATTTTTTTAATAAGAATTGCAACGTCTTAAAAATGTATCTCGAACCACGTCGGACCAGTGCACCCGTGGCTTTTGACACGTTTCGACTTCGTTGAGATTTGGATTTGGGTCACATAAATGTGCACCCGTATTTAGGAAGGTAATGTTATTAAAAGCGCGCTTAAAGTGGCTAGCGTGTTATTATCTTTAGGGAAGGCCGTGAAATTCGCTAAACGGCCCGTCCGGGATTCTAAGTATTTAAGATAACCATTTAAGAAAGGGTCGCGCAATTTATGAATTTTATTTGGCGCGGCGCACCTCAAATTATTTTAACGGGTTTTATTACTCAAAATTATTATAATCGGGTTATATGAAATGCACCCCGAATTAAAATTCGCATATCCTAACCATATCACGCGAACGTGTCCATAATCACCATAACAAACATAAGCTAACTTTTAGACGGATAGAGCTTTGGAAATTAGCCAATATTGAATCTCTCTAACGAGTTGGACTTGATTCCATAATTTTCCTTTAAAATCTTAAAGCTTGCTATGCAGATTCTCATTTTTTTTGCTCAAGTTCTTAAATAGGTAAACAAACCAACATCTAACATAAAAGCCAATAAACAATGAATGTCCACAATCTTAAATTAAATTCCATATGCACCACATAAATCCATCTAAACATGCATTTAAAAAATCAAGCAAACAGAGGATATAAAACAATATCTCAACAAATGACCAAATTCTTCCTAAACTACTAACAAACAGAAAGTGACATAAATTAATTTGTGCAAATCCCGAACAGAAAAGGAAGGAAAGAATGTTAATTAATATATGTATATAATCACGAAACCGGCATATGTATAGCATCCGAAATAGTCCAAAAATAATTCATAGACCATCTTCAAAATTAAAGGCAAGAACTAACAATATTATTACGTTACAATATTACCTGAAGATTTTTGAAGGGGTAACAGCTATTCAACAACAACATCGAGTATCAACTGGAAAAATCAGCAGAAACGCAAATCGGAATCTCGAAAACCCGCAGGTGCTGCGACAAAATTCCACAACGACCTCATCAGCACCTCGGATTTGCTCGGGTTCCTTTTGGAGATGTGACTCTGTGTGTGTAGTGCTGAAGAAGATGAGAGCTGATGGGGTCCGCTAGTTTTTTTTCCAGGTCTATGCTGCAGTGTTGTTGATGTTGGCGTGAGGTCTGGCGGTCATAGGCCTGTGAAGAGGATCAACTCTATCAGGAAGAAATGAAGTATCGGATGGGTAAGGATTCTCTAGACTTGGGATCTGATAGCTTAGGTCTTGTGTGCTTGGAGAAGATGAAGGGTCTTCCAATGTGAAAGAGTAGAAGCCCCCTTTTAGAATTTTCAGGCGTTTTTTTTTTCTCTTCCCCACCTTTTTTTGTATTTTTGTGTGTGTATTTAATATGATGGGTCTTGTGTGTGAGGGGTAGTTTGGGGGGAGAATATTTTGGGAGGAAAATATTTTGGGAAAAAATATTTTGGGCTTTTCAAATGTTTGGCCAATTTGAATTTAATACCCAGTCTTTTCACTTCTCTCTTCTTTTTGTTGTTCTTTTCTTTCTTTAATTAATTAAAAATCTAAACTAAATTCCTAAATTAATTCAAATTGTAAAATTAAGCTAATTATCTAACTATGTAAAAATGATCATTTTTTGTGATTTTTGATTAATAGCACAATTAACTCAATGTAATTAATTTCTAAATTAATTCAAATTGAACCTAAGGTGACATGAAATTAAAATGTGACACTTTCTATGATTTTTCTATGATTTGAAAAATATTAAAAATGCATGAAATGCAACTAAATAAAGAAAAATACCTAAAAATTAATTAAAATTATTTTGGTCTATTTTTAGGAGTTATTTTCATGTAGGGCAAAAATCACGTGCTCACAGCTGCCCCTCTTTGCTCGGAAATCCGAAGGGTTTTCGTGCAAAGATACGTGAGCGGATACGAGCGATTTTTGCCCATTTGAATACTCCGTGGGAAGCAATTTTTTTTTTGAAAGATTTGAAAGATTTGACCGAACCTTGCTTTAGAGGTTGCCTACATATCCTTGGCTATAAAGGAATCAGGTCAGTGTAGTTCAGAAGTGAGTGAGTGGTAGAGTATGCCAAGGTGAAGAGCCGGTCGAGGTGCCGTTTTGCCGAGGTTCCGGTCCGCGGTCCTGTTATTACATCAAAATCAAAAGAAATGAAAAGAGACTAGCTAAGCCTGTTAACTACGAGTTACAAGATTCCTATCTATAAGTCTTCTGAAGCTTGATCTTGAGTCTTGAATGGTTCTTCATGCAAACCTTGGATCTGAACCTTGAGGCTAGCTAGTTGCAGGTGCTAATTCATTCTTCCTCAGCTTTTCGGACCAAACCCGGACAGTGCCCCATGCTTGTGATTCCAATCATGTCTTAAGCAATTCACATCTTTTTCTACTTCTGCATTTGGATCCCTTTTTCCTTCTTTTTGTTTCTCCTCTTCTTTTATTATTTTGGATTGTGACCAACTTTCGCTGGTCGTCTCGGACTTTTGACTCGCATTATTTCCACAAGCCTCCTTTGTTGCTGACTTGAATTGTAATCTGAGATGTTTTACCCTTTCTTCGAGTGATGCTTGACTGCTAAGACTTGAAATATGTGCCTCTATTCTCCAGATGGGCTCCTGACTGCTGACTGCTGGAAAGTATTTCCTTGTTCTTCAGGTGGGCTCCTGACTAAAACAAAATAGGCAAACAAAGAAAATTTTCTGCCCCAATTTGGTGGCTGGGTACGCATGTTATCAAATATTAAAAATTGAAAGTTAAAATTTGAATTGTACTTCCCTTGTTCTCCAGATGGGCGCCTGATTGCTGAAGCTTGAAAAGCATTTCCTTGTTCTCCAGGTGGGCTCCTGATTACTGAAACTTGAAAAGTATTCCCTCGTTCTCCAGGTGGGCTCCTGACTGGAACAAAATAAACAAACAAAGAAAATTTTCTGCCCCAGTTTGGTAACTGGGTACAACATGTTATCAAATATTAAAAATTAAAAGCTAAAATTTGAATTGCACTTCCCTTGTTCTCCAGATGGGCGCCTGATTGCTGAAGCTTGAAAAGCATTCCCTTATTCTCCAGGTGGGCTCCTGATTACTGAAACTTGAAAAGTATTCCCTTGTTCTCCAGGTGGGCGTCTGACTGCAACAAAAATAGACAAACAAAGAAAATTTTCTGCCCCAGTTTGGGGCTGGGCAGATTTGTGTGTTGTTACCTAAGCTATTGATACGACGGTGAGAGCAAAACTAAAGACTTGATTGGCATGTACGTCCCCTGTGAGTGAAACTATTTGAATAAGATTTTTATCCTAGGAGAAAATTCATCAGACTAGGTTTTCCGTTATCTTAGGAGAAAGATTCATCAGACTAAGATTTTGATAACAGGAGAAGGTTCTCTAGACTAGGTTTTCTATCTTAGGAGAAAGATTCATCAGACTAAGAATTTGAATCCTAGGAGAGAGTTCATCAGATTAGGTCTATTTTGTTATCTTAGGAGAAAGATTCATCAGACTAAGATTTTGACTCTAGGAGAAGATTCATCAGACTAGGTCTTTTGTTATCTTGTGATCTTAGAAGAAAGCTTCGTCAGACTAAGATGCAGACCCTAGGAAAAAGTTCATCAGACTAGGCCCATTTTGGCTATCTTAGGAGAAAGTTTTATCAGACTAAGATTTTGATCCTAGGAGAAACTTCATCAGACTAGGTCTTCTATCTTAGGAGAACAATTCATCAGACTAAGATTTAAATCCTAGGAGAAAAAATGTGAAAAGCAATGGTAGTATTTTGTGCACAAGACAGGCCAGGGCGAAGATTTTGAGAAACTTCCCTTTTGTCGGCTCTCGTCGTCTTCTCTTTTCTTTTCTTTCTTTTCTTCTCTTTTCTTCCAACTTTCTTGCTCTGCTTTGTTCCTGTTTCAAATAAAGAAAACCTGTGAGTATAAAATGTGGTGGTTGGTTTGTGGCCTTGAACTTTGAGGGCGGCCCGATATCCTCTATTTGTTGTATTGCATGAACTGTCATCTCCCCAATCCTTATATTTAATATGAATCCCGCAGCATGTCTATTGTCCCCACTTCGTGCGTATGATGTTCTTTCTTGACTTAACCACTGGCTTCGGCCTTGAGTTTATTGTTCCTTCACTTGTCACGATAACTGATTCCCACTTGAAGATCTCGCTTGTTTATTGACTAACCACTTTCTTTTGCTACCCTTGACACGGAGGATACCTCTGATCCGTTCACCAAAACACCCTCCATCTGTTGCATGGTTCCTAAATTGAGACGTATCAAACCCTTGTATTTCACACGAATTCCAAAGCATGTTGATTGTGGCCAACTCATTGTGCTTGCTGTTTTCTCCTGACTTGATGCCTTTTTGTGTTCACCAGATCCTGTTTTGTTTAATTGGAAAGCTTGGTGGCAGATTTTGAAGTCATTTCTCACTTGTTATGACCAAACAGACCCAGGAAGAGGGATTAAAACAAGGTGGAAGGAATAGAGTAAAGGATAATAGAAATAGACGATTCCTAACAAGAAACCTACAGAGTAGCAAACCATCAGATGTGGATACCGACTCTAGCGACCTTGACATGCACTTGCGGCCTACTCTGTTTAGCAAATCTGATGTTCAGCTCTTGTTGTACCTTTTCACCGTGAAACTGAGCTTCAATGCTCCGCTTGCCCGATCTGATTCACCATCCTTATACGACTTATGGTGCCCATAGGGTTTTCACCATCAAGCCTCTATCATTTTGGTTTTTCTCTCAACTCACCGTCGCCTTATGGTGCCCGCGAAGGTTTTCACCAATAAGACTCTCTCATTTTGATTCCTCTTAGCTTCCATCGCCTGGGGGTATCCGTGAGGGTTCTCGTCGACAAGACTTTCTCATTCTTTATTTACTTCGTTTGGACCGGAGTGTTGCCCCTGATATGATTCACCTCTACTCGCTTGACTCGGCATTTCTTGAAGACTGATCGGAAGGTCTTTCTTTGGACCGTAATGTGGGTTTTTGGACAGGGTTAGAAAGAAAGGGTGTCAAAGGCTCAAAACAATTCAACATGGGTTCAAAATTACAACTCTCGGAATCAGCTTTTTCACAGCAACCACAACTTCTGCTCCAGTTTATTTCTTGGGGGACTTTTGGATTTTTATTTTGGTGTGACTGAACCTCAGAGAGAGGCTGCCTATGTACCCTTTCGGGATCAAGTCAACCGTAGTTCAGGCGACTACTTTGATTGTTGCGATCTTTCTTTTTCTTTTCCTTTCTTTTCATTTTTTCTTTTCCTTCTCTTTTCTTTTCTTTTCTCTTTTTGCTTTTTCTTTTCTTTTCTCTTCTTTTCTTTTCTTTCATTTTTTTTCTTTTTGCTTTTGTTTTATTTTCTCTTTTTTTCTTTTCTTTCTTTTTCTTTTCTTTCTTTTTCTTTTCTCTTTTTTCTCTTCTTTTTCTTTTTCACTGTTCTTCTCTTGTTTCTCCACTTACTTTTCCGCTCGGGCTTACGAGTTTTATTATTGATTCTGAAAGAGGGTAATGCAAGAAAATAACCGAGGCTCAAAGGGGTAACAAAGGATAGAGTGTTTGGATAGCAGAATAAAATGCCTTCGTCATTCCAATCTCCAAAACATGCCAAGTACAAACTACACAGTTAAACAAGCTGAGGAAAACACACATAATACCATTTGATTGATTCACATATTTGCCTTCCGTATTTGTCAATTAACCAGCACTATTGGACAACAATATTGGTACCACGAATGGTCCCTGTAGACTTGGGGTATGGCTTTGAACCGATGTGACATGATGCATTTCAAAAGTATTTCTTTATGTTCTATTTGCCTCCCAGTTTCACTTAATTTGGGCTCGACGTGATCTCAAAATGCCTTTACTCATTTCCCTTGAATGTCCTTACAGCTTCAACATTGTTTCATTGCTTCATTACTACACTGACTTTTAAAACCAGGCTGAGAATTATACGTGCATGTCATATCACTAGAACCAGCATAAAAGAATTGTAAAGGGAGAAGGGAACTAAATAAAATGACTAGAAATGGTAGGAAATAAAGAATTGCATTAGACTGACAGTGAAAGGATTTAAACAACAAAACAAGCAAACTGAACTAGTTACAGCCCTTAAACAAACCTAGATGGCACTAAACAAGCTATTATGACTAAAAAAAGCAAAGTGAAAAGATAGAAGGGTTTAAGTCACAAGACAATGTCCGGATTACAACCCTGAGAATAACCCGGACAATAGAAATGACAACAAAACAAACCACCAAAGCTCCACTCTAATTACCAGGAGATGGAGCGTCTTTCCAATTACCGAACTCGACATCTTAGCCACTGGATTGCCCATCAAAATTGCTGGGGCCTTCATTCACCACATTTTCGAGAGGATTCTCATACTCCCTGTCGCCATGGATATTCGCCACAAAATGTGCACCATCATGTGCAGGTAAAGGATTCTGTGCAATGTTCTGGGTGGCACTGTCATGGACCGCAATTACCCCTTCCTGAATCATTCTTTCTATCTCTCTTTTTAAATCCCAACAGCTTTTGACATCGTGCCCCTGGGCATTGGAATGGTATTCACACCTTTTAGAAGGGTCAAAGCTTCTTGCACGCTTGTCCACCTGATTCAGAGGGATTGATGCGATCAAGTTATAATGCTTCAGTTTCTCAAACAAGTCTGCATATGACTCTCTGATGGGGGTGAAAGTTTCCTGCTTCTGTGCCCTCTTTTGCTCGAAATTCTGGTTGACTCGCAAACCTGCTCCAGGGGGATTCCTGTAGGCTCTTGGAGGTGGGTAGGTGTTTTGAGTTGGGTAAGTATTTTGTGGAGTGGGTGCACTCCATGGTGCGTGGGTAGGATGTTGGTGATATGTGTGGGCATGGTGGGCAGAGTAGTGGGGACCACGGGGTGGGTAATAATGCTGTGGAATGTGGGAGTAAATTTGGGGACGGGGTTGATGGTAATAGTGTGATAGGCCCCTGGACCAAGCTCTCGAGTCAACTACCGCCACATCTTCTTTCTTTTTCTTTCCTAATACTCATCCGCTCTGGATGTCCTGAGTAGTTTCCTTGGTTTCCGAATAGCTCATGATTTTGTTGGATTTGAGCCCCTCTTCAACCATACTTCCCATTTTCACTACTTCGTTAAAGGATTTTCCCACTGCTGACACCAGATGACCATAGTAAGTAGGCTCTAAAGCCTGCAGAAAATAATCCACCATTTCGCCTTCCTTCATTGAAGGATCAACCCTTGCAGCCTGTTCCCTCCACCGAAATCTGTACTCTCTAAAGCTTTCTTCGGGCTTCTTCTCAATTTTGGTCAATGAAAGTCGATCGGGGACAATCTCGAGGTTATATTGAAAGTGGCCTGCAAATGCTTGGGCCAAATCATCCCATGTGTACCATCGGGCATGATCTTGCCATTCCAAAGCGGAACCACTCAGACTCTGGCTGAAGTATGCCATCAATAATTCATCTTTCCCACCGGCCCCTCTCATTTTACTGCAGAGGCCCCTCAGGTGGGCCACCGGGTCACCATGACCGTCATACAGGTCGAATTTTGGCATTTTGAACCCTGCGGGTAACTGCAAATCCGGGAATAGACACAAATCTTATAGGCCATACTGACTTGGCCACCCAACCCTTTCATGTTCCTGAAGGACTTTTCCAGGTTTTTTACTTTCCGAATCATCTCTTCCTGCTCCGGGTTTTTAAGCGACTTTTCAGTTTCCACCGAGAGCTCGAAGTGAGGGGTGTAAGAATATGGCTCAGGCACTTTAAAAGTAGGCTCAGGAGGATAGCACTGAATGTCGTGAGCTTGAAACAATGGCTCACTGGAAGATCTTTGCCATGTGGCAGGTGGAGGCGTCACAAAGATAGGGGTAATTGGTGGAGGAGGGTTTTGTTTGGGTAGTGGAGCTTGGGGAGGATAGGAGTTGGTGCTATAACTTTTTTGGTGGAAAAGGAAAGGTGCAGATGCATGGACAAGAGGAAGCTCCTGAGACTGAGCCAAAGGTGGGATATATGCTGGATTAGCAGGATAAACTGGCGCTGGCTGACCTTTAGCCCAAGCCTGATGCATCTCGGCCATCTGCTGCCTCAACTTATACATCTCTTCCTTCATTGCTTTAACATCTACCACTTCCACCTCTTTTGATGGGTCCACGATACTGGTATCTGATTCTTGGCTTGTCATGTTCAGTTTATTCGACCGGGTGTTGTAGGAATGAGTTTCCAGGATGCCAACTGCCTTTTGTCCTTGTGTTGTAAAGAAGAATTACCACTTTGAAACCACAAACCAACCACCTTTCTGGAATGACATGACAAAATGAAACCATCACGTTAGCGTTAGGGTACGTAACATATTGGTAACAACTTTTGATCGGGCGCATGCGTCATCCCGGCCTTTTCCTTATTTCTAATTGCAAACTTTCTCTTCATCTATTTTTATTCTTTTTCCTTCTTTTTTTTTCTGCTCCTATTTTCTTCCTTTCTTGATTTTCTTTCCTTTCTTGTTTTTCCGCTATTTTCTTTTCTTTTTGCCTTTTTGTAGTTTTTCCTCTCTTTCTTTTTTCCTTTTTCTCCTTTTTCTTTTGGTTATGGTCGAATCCTATGGAGATTGCCTACGTATCATAACCCCGCATGAATCAGACCAAGCGTAGTTCTTGCAAATTAATGCAAACTAAAGAGATAATTTTTTGGGAATTTTTAAATTTTCACTAATGATTATTGCGATTACACCACTATTAGACTAATCTAGGAGTACATCGAAGCTTCAATCCTGGGACCCGTGGGGCATCACTCGGCATCGCTACAGGCTTCCGCAATACTGAAAAGGTTTCAATGTCAACTGAGACTATTCTTAACAACAACTGGCCATGTGATGACTTATTTTGACAAGGCGGCTATTTTTGCAAAATTTTGTTTAAGAAATTACAAATTTGATGACTAAAAAGAAGGTCATTGACTTCATATGAGATCATATAATATGTCGGTTTGAGATATCGATTGAGATCACGTGTGATAACAGGAGGTAGTTCATCAACAATATGATTAATAAGTTTTTTGAGGATCACAAGATCAAAAAAATTTATCGATACCCTACCACCAAGTGGGATTGATCAAGCAAAATTAATGTAACAATCCGACCGGTCGTTTCTAGCTTTAGAAATTTTTTAAGTGGTTCGAGGCCTCGAGTAGCTACATATTGTGTATTTTTACTTGTGTGCATGGTCGGATTTGATTTTTCGGATGGTTTAGAATGAATTTGGATGAGTGGTTATCACTTTAGAATCTTAAGTTGAAAATATTATCCGAGGTTTGACTTTTATGAAAATAATCTCGAACGGAATTTTATTAGCTCCGATGGGTTCGTATCATGATTTTGGACTTGGGCGTATACGCAAAATCAAATTTGAGAGTTTTTTGATATTTTCCCGAAAGTTAGAAATTTTAAGGCTTTGAATTTTCATAGTTGACTTCGTAGCTATCTTGTTTGGATTTCTATTTCAGAACTTGGAATACGTCCATTTTGCCATTTTGAAACTTTTTCGCATGGTTTGGCGTCATTACGAATTGATTTGATAGGAATGGGATGCACAGTTGTGTTTTTAGGAGATTTTGAATTTCATGTTGAGTCCTTGTGTTTTGAGGTCTGACTCATGGTTTCAGATATTATTTTGATGATTTGATCGAGCGAGTGAGTTTGTATTATGTATCTAGACTTGTGTTGATGTTTGGTATAGAGCCCCGAGGGCTTGGGTGAGTTTCAGACGCGTTGCGGAGTAATTTGATAGTGTTCAACATTGCTTGTTTTGTGCAAAGTTAGGTCTTGCAATTGCAAGATATGTGTCTCAATTGCAATATTAGTTGATTTTTGTTATGTTCACATTTGGGAACAAAAATTTAGCATTTGCGAATGTGAGGTTGGGCAAGATGTCTCGCATTTGCGATAAGTCAGGTCGTATTGTGAGGTGCCAGTGTTTGCATTTGTGAACCCCAGATCGCAATTGCGACACCTGCGACTATGCATATGAGTTGATAGACGGTATTTTCATCTCATTTTCATATTTTGGAACCCTAGACTCGGTAGGAGGCGATTTTGAAGAGGGATTTTTTATCTACAATCTTTGAGCAAGTAATTCTAATCTATTTATAATCATATTACATCATCATATATTGGATTTTACATCAAAATCAAGTGATTCAAAGTGAAAATTTGTGAAACTTTGAGTTTTTAAAAATGAGAATTCGAGTTTTGGGAGTCAATTTGGACTCGAACTTTGAAACTAATCATATATATGAACTTATGGGGTCATGGGTGGACATAATCTACCATTTGACCTAGTGGATCCCAGGTTGACTTTTGTTGACTTTTGGGCAATTGTGTAAAGATTGTAGCTTTAATTATTAGAATTGATTTTTCTTGTATTAATTGATATTATTAAGTCAATTTTGGTTTGCTTTGTGCCGGCCAAAGGTGAATTGTAAAGGAAAAGCTATATTTGAGAATTGACTGAGAGCTTTTGAGGTAAGTATCTTGCCTAATATTTTGTATGGGGGGAACTACCTCGTAGAAATTGAGTTGTTTGCAGTAATTGAACTACATGAAAGACGTGTATATGAGGTGACGAGTGTGTACACGGCTTAGATGTGGATATTTGGCCGGTTTAGACTCTTAGGCTCTTATGTTTATTAACAAAGAAGTTGTCTTATCATGTTAAATCCTCCATTTGCTAAATTCCCCCTTACATGTCTTATTTGAAGTTGATTGATTCATGTTCTACACTTGTTGTCAAATAAGAAGTCGTTGCCTCTTTAATTTCCATGCCATCTCTCCCGTAATTGCTTAACCTTAATTAGAGTTATTGTTATCTCTTCCGTAATAGCTTAACCTTAATAGAAGTTATTGTTATCCTTTATTGTTAATTATCATTGTTTGAAGTTATTATTCGTGTTATCTCATTCCTTATTGATTTTCGTTACTTGAAGTAATTATTCATGTTATCCCTTTACTTGTTGACTTCCATTATTTTAGACTCATTGTTGAATATTATCTCTTTTATTGTGAGTTAGTCTTATCTAATATTATGGTTATACACTATTCATCTCATTGTTGAGTTATTTGGTGTTGAAGTTTTAAAAGTAGTTAATATGTTGAGGCGATGTTGGTTATTGTTGAAACACCCATCTTATTGAGCATTTTTCATCCATTGTTGTTGTTGATATTCTTGTATACGTTGTGCTGGAGCCACGGGCTATTGTTGTTGAAACATTGACATTGTTGTTATTGGCAAGTTATGATATATGGGCACTTGTGGTGCCAATTCTTCTTGTGATATGATATTGACGCGCATGCGGTGGTATAGGAATTGGAGTTGATGTTCATGCGGTGATATAAGGTGGGACTTATGTGCGTGTTGCTTGTAGGGGAACTACGTGAAGCCACGCGATGTCATAAGGCGAGCTAAAGTGCTTGTATCTATTTCGAAAAAACTATTTCAAATGTAAGGCTCACATGACGGTATAAGGAAAATTATGATTGAAATTGAGAAATATGAATACGAGGCGGTACCTTGGTTGTGATTCTTGGTTATATGAGGTGGTACCTCAGTTTGATTTCATTATACACAAGGCAGTACCTCGTTGTGATTCTTGTTGTTTATTTCATGTTTTCAAAGTGTTTTGGTGGAAATATTTCTTGTTGCTTCATTCTTTATTGTTCTAGTAGTTGTTGTCCGTTCCTGATCATTGTAGCCCTTTATTTGTTTATGTTATGCTATCTTGGTTTCCTAGGTACCATTTGTTGTCTCTGCTCTTACATGTTGACTTGAGTTGTGGTAGAACACTTGCAAAAGCATACACGTAATTAATCATCCATATCGGTTAAAGAAGATGAATCCTGGCATTTATTGACCATTTACATATATTCTCACTTACTTGTCCTTTGTGAGAGAGTTGTACTATTGGCATGTGGGCCGTCCATGCGGTTATGAGATATTGTCACTTCCTTATCTAGTGAGTTGTCTGTGCATCACATGAGTTGTCCGTACAATTGTGAATTGTAATGTGGACACAAGATACCAAAAGATTACGGTTCGTGAATTGGGACCCTAAAATTATGAGGTATATGTGGTACCTCAGGGAAATTCTTAAATAGATCTTGTGTTAAAGCAGTTGTTACTTATTTTCCTTACTTGGTTCCACCAAACTTAAATTGTATTCAGTTTATCTTACGGTGTTATTACTAGTTTGTTCCTTGTTGACAATTATTGTTTCTAGTTCTCTGTTGCAAGTACTATTGTCCGTTACCATGCTTAGCTCTATATTGGTATTGTTCCTTGTTATTTTCATATTTATACTCGTACACATTGTCATGTATAGTAGGTGTCTTGACTGTTCCTTGTCACTATTCCGCCGGGGTTAGTCTTGATACTTAATGGGTACCAATGTGGTGTACTCAGGCTACTTTTTCTTTTTGCATATTTTTGTGCAGATCCAGGTACTTCAAAGTTTGTGGATCATTAGCTAGTTGATCGGTCATTGCTGTGGAGACACAAGGTATACCTGCCATCGCGTTCGCAGGCCTATGATTCACCTTCTAATATTTTACTTTGCACAATTTATTTCTATTTCAGAATAATTATACTTAAAAATTTCCTTGTTAACTTAGTAGAGCTTATGACTTGTACTACCAGTTTTGGGAGATAGTATTGTACTTGAGGTTGTTGGCTTATTATAGAAGATTCTTATATTCGATAGTCTTAGAGATTAGGTGCCATCATAATTTTCTATAGAGGAAAATTAGGGTCGTGACAATTAACAAACAAAACTATACTCCAAAACTTGAAGAAGAGATTGACTGACTCAAAGGGGAAACAAAAAGAAATTTTGCCCGAGGTATTATGGGCATATCGAATGATTTTGAAGTGAGGCACCTTTCTCTCTAGTCTGCAGAGCAGAAGCCCTAGTTCCAATAGAGGTAGGAGAACCGAGCCTAAGGTTCCAATGTGCTACAGAGATGTCAAACGATGAGGCCATGGCCACAAGCTTAAATTTAACAAACAAAAGGCGAGAAATCGCCCTAGTCGGTTAGCAGCCTAAAAGAAACACATTGGGAGATACTACAACCGAAGGATAAACCTTAACACTTTTGAGTCGGGGACTTAGTGTTAAGAAAAGTTACACTACATCCCAAGAACCTAAATGATGAAAAACTAGGTCTGAACTAGAAAGGACCGTATAGAGTCACCGGTATAACCGGGAAAGGCTTATACCAATTCGAGTCCGGGAAAAGTGAATAACTACCCAACAACTGGAATGTGGCACACTTAAAGCGGTACTACTGCTAAGGCACAAACACAATTTTCTTTGTAGTTTATTACACTTTGAACTAACCCGTGCAGGTACTCGGTCGAGGTCAAATATGAGGATTAGGTCTGAAAGCACGTGTTGCACTTTTTTTCCCTTGAACCGATTTTATTTTTGAATTGGGTTTTACGAAAAAGTTATTAACGAGGCAACAGTAAAATGTGCTACCCTAGTTTTGATGACCGTCCTGAGGCCAGGTCTGTGGATCACCCGTATTAGACCAATAGTGTTCGAGCCGTCACAAATTCAGTTTCGAATACTTGGGGGGCATCACACCCCGAGTTAAGGTCCTGAGTTCAAAAATTTTAAATGGTCAAACGAGCCGTGATTGGGTAGGCCATTATCACTGAGACAGATAAATTTTATACCTTCGGTTATGTACACTACGCTCAAAGTAAAAAAAGATGTTTGCCTTCTATGTTTTTTCGATTTATATTTGCACCAGCAATATTATCATTTAGTTACTTAGAGTGAATATTGGGTTCAAACCCTTAAGCTTATGGGCTTCCCCGAACCGGGGACTGCTACCAGATAATTAGATCGGGGAATTCGGGCTACCAAATATGACGACCCGACCCGTCGTCTCAGGAGTTATCATCCCATTTCCCCCATTTTATGCTTCTTCATGTTTCAATATCAGTAATTGGTGTGTAAGAGTTGATTTAGATTGGTATTGGTAGAAAATGAGACACTTAGTCTCTTTAAGCAATGTTGGTTTGGAAAAGTCAAACGGAGGTTTACTTATGAGTTATAAGGCTCGGATGCAATTTTCGGTGATTCGGTTGAATTCCGAGAGTTGCAGTAGCTTCATTAGGTGATTTGGGATGTGTGTTCAAAATTTCAGATGATTCAGAGGTGGTTTGGTTGGGTTTTTGATCAAATACGAGTTTCGGAAGAATTTGAAGAACTTAGGCTTGGATTTAATGTAATTTGATGGTTTTAGTGTTAATCGTGGTGTTTTTATGATTGGAGCAAGTTTGAATAAGGTATTGGATCATATTTATGTTTTCGGTTGAGGTCCCGGGGGCCTCGGGGTGAGTTCGGATGGTTAAACGGAGAGTTTTAGAATTTTTGCATGGTAAAGGGCTGCTGATATCTCGTATCTTTGCACCTGCGGTTATGGGACTGTAGGTGCGGTCACGCAGAAGCAGACGAGAAGGTCACATAAGCGAAAATGGACTCAGGGCAGGTTCTGCAGGAGCGGAAGTTGGAGCCGCAGAAGCGGCCGGGGATTTTAAAGAGGAAACAACAGAAGCGGTGTAGTGCCCGAAGAAGCGGTCCTGCATCAGCGGAAATGGGACCGCAGATGCGAGATGACTGGGCAGAGTATTAAATTAGTCTTCTTCGCGAATTTTTGAAAGAGTAACATATTGCACTTCAGACTTAGAGAGTTTTTGGGCGATTTCGAAGAGAGTTTCGAGAGCTTTGATTAGGTATGAATTTTTGGACTTAGAACATAATTTTATAGTGTAAATACATGAATTAGAACTGAAAACTCAAGGAACTAAAGGTAAAAAATGGTGGTTTAGGGGTTGAACCTAAGAGAGCTTAAATTAGGAATTTGAGGGGCCAAATGAACCCCGATTTTGGTAATTTTGATATGTATAGACTCATGGCGAGATAAGGAACCCGTTAATGTAAAAATTTCTGAGATTTGAGAAGTGGGCCCGGGGCTCGGGTTTTGGTAATTTCGGGATTTATGCCCGTTATTGATTGTTTTCGCTTGGGCATTGTTCCCTTAGCATATTGTGATGTATTCGCTCTGATTTTGGTTAGATTAGACGCACGTGGAGGCCGATTTGAGGAGCAAAGGCGTCGCGAGCTAGAGATTTCACCGGATCGAGGTGAATAATGATAGTAAATGATGTCCTGATGGTTTGAAACCCCGGATTTGCCCACCGCAGTGCTATATTGAGGTGACTTGCACGCCAGATAGCGAGCATGTGGTAGAGCACCATTGGAGATTGTGACTTGGTCCGTCCCGATTGTTGATTTTACCGCGTATTTGACTGAAACGTATTTGATATTATCATGATTTGGGCTGGTTGCCATATTTGGGCTTAGTGCCAATTATTTGAACCCTTCGGGAATTTTATCACTGTTTTCTCACTATTTGACATACTACTTGAACTCAGTCCTGTTGATTATACTGTTTTACAAACCGAGCCGTTTTAATTAAACTTTGAGACTTTAATGATATTTTCCACTGTTATTTAGGCTGAGCACTACTATTTTATTGATGACCGAGGGGCTTATGATGTTTTCTGGACTGAGTGAGGCTGAGGGCCATATGTGAGGATATGTTGAGTGATGTGAGGAGGCTTTCAGGTCTCGAGTGTATTGTGAGGAGGCTTTCAGGCCTCGAGTGTGATGTAAGAAGGCTTTCAGGCCTTGTTTTATATGCCATGAGGTGTCTTGATATTGCGCTTGGGCCGTAACGGGCCTCTCCCGGAGTCTGCACACCCCCAGTAAGCGCCGTCGACGATAAATAATTGGAGCGGGCTATATGTCGCAGCGATATGTGGATCGGGCTGCACACCGCAGCGGTTACTATATGATACTATTCTGAGAGTGATCTAAGAGAGAGAGCCTGAGGGGCTGAGAGTGTTGTTGAGAGTGAGCCCGAGGGGGTGGTAATATTTTGAGATATTTCCCGAGGGGCGGACTTTTATGTACTCGTCTTGCATACTTATCTGCCTTTTTACCTATTATACAGTGGTATTTGTGCCCGAGGGGCAGATTTCCTGTACTTATCAGTACTAACTATTTTGAAATCGTTTTAGTAATTATTGAAAAGATCATTTTCACAAGAGAGTTGAACTGAGCCAAGGTATTTCTAAAGATTTCACAGATTTCACTATTTTTCTCAGAAAATTGTACCCGGCTTCTATACAGTATGTTGGTTGCTTTACGTGATTTCTTGCTGCTCAGTAATTATTTACCTTTATTACTCACTGAGTTGGAGTACTCACTTTACTATTTGCACCTCGCATGCAGTTGCAGGTATTTATTCACCCGGTAGCGGGTATTGGCTGCGTGGAGGCAGAATTGTAGAGGTTTTAGCAAGGTGACTGCTAGCGTTCGCAGCACCACTGTCTTTTTATGTTATTCATTATTCTCGTTCAGTGTATTTCTAGACTTGTAAAGTGGGAATTATATTCTTATAGATGCCCGTGACTTGTGACACCCCTATTAGGGCCGTGTTGGGTTGTAAATTTCATTAATTAATATCATTAAGTCATATTTTTTCTAATCATTTATGCTTAACTATTTTGAAAGAGAATAGTTAGGTTAGTTTGTTGGCCTCGTCTTCACGAGAGGTGCCATCACGACCAGTGCGGGGTTTGGCTCGAAATTTGTTGATATATTAGTCAAAAGGGAAGTGGCTTCATGAATGGTTGATCTGAGAAATTGTTACGGTTATTGCGTGTTTCATCTATCGTTGGCAGTGTATGGAAGTGTTGGAATAAGACCTTAGTTGATAAGAGGTTTTCTACTGGTATTCGGGTGTTGTGAGCTAATTGCTGTGAATAGAAGTTATCATTTTGAGTTTTTAGGTTATGTAGTATATCATATGATTGCACCAGAGGTTGCAAGTATGGGTTATTACAACTGGTTCGGGCTTATTCTGAGTATAGATATGAGGTTCTGATCTTGTGTGTGATTTCGGAAAGTACGATGTGGTTCTATGGTTTATGGACTAGATGGATTGTGAAATTTCAACTATGTTGTGTTATCGGACCTATGCGAGATAGGATGACGTGGGATCACCCCCGGGTATATGCTTGGTAAGGTCATTCAGCTATTGGTTGGCTTCTAGGATAACTTTAGGTACGCTCGAGGATGAGTGTTTGTTTAAGTTGGGGAGGATGTGATGACCCGACCCGTCGTCTCAGGAGTTACTGCCCCGTTTCCCCCATTTTATGCTTCTTCATGTTTCATTATCAGTAATTGGTGTGTTAGAGTTGATTTGGATTGGTTTTGCTAGAAAATGAGACACTTAGTCTCTTTAAGGAAGGTTGGTTTGGAAAAGTCAAACGGAGGTTTACTTATGAGTTATAAGGCTCGGATGCGATTTCCAGTGATTCAGTTAGCTTCGAGGGTTGGTTTGTGACTTAGAAGTGTGATTGGAAGTGATTTTGGAGGTCCGGTGTAGAATTAGGCTTGAATTGGCGAAGTTAGCATCATGGCAATTTCCGGTTGATAGGTGAGATTTTGATCAGAGGGTCGGAATGGAATTCCGAGGGTTGCAGTAGCTTCGTTAGGTGATTTGGGATGTGTGTGCAAAATTTCAGATGATTCGGAGGTGGTTTGGTTGGGTTTTTGATCGAATACGAGTTTCGGAAGAATTTGAAGAACTTAGGCTTGGATTTGATGTAATTTGATGGTTTTAGTGTTAATCGTGGTGTTTTTATGATTGGAGCAAGTTTGAATAAGGTATTGGATCATATTTATGTTTTCGGTTGAGGTCCCGGGGGCCTCGGGGTGAGTTCGGATGGTTAAACGGAGAGTTTTAGAATTTTTGCATGGTAAAGGGCTACTGATATCTGGTATCTTCGCACCTGTGGTTATGGGACCGCAGGTGCGGTCATGCAGAAGCGGACGAGAAGGTCGCAGAAGCGGAAATGGACTCAGGGCAGGTTCCGCAGGAGCGAAAGTGAGGACCGCAGAAGAGGTTCCGTTGGTGCGGAATTGGAGCTGTAGAAGCGGCCAGGGATTTTAAAGAGGAAACAACAGAAGCGGTGTAGTGCCCGCATAAGCGGTCCCGCATTAGTGGAAATGGGACCGCAGATGCGAGATGACTGGGCAGAGTATTAAATTAGTCTTCTTCGCGAATTTTTGAAAGAATAACATATTACAATTCAGACTTAGAGAGTTTTTGGGCGATTTCGAAGAGAGTTTCGAGAGCTTTGATCAGGTATGAATTCTTGGACTTTAAACATGATTTTATGGTTTAAATACATGGATTAGAACTGAAAATTCAAGGAATTAAAGGTCAAAAATGGTGGTTTAGGGCTTGAACTTAAGAGATCTTAATTTATGAATTTAAGAGGTCAAATGAACCCCGATTCTGGTAATTTTGATATGTATAGACTCGTGGCGAGATTAGAAACCCATAGATGTGAAATTTTTTGAGATTTGAGAAGTGGGCCCGAGGATCGGGTTTTGGTATTTTTAGGATTTGTGCCCGTTATTGATATTGTGATGTATTCGCTCTGATTTTGGTTAGATTCGACGCGCGTGGATGCCGATTTGAGGAGCAACGACGTTGCGAGCTAGAGATTTCACCGGATCGAGGTGAATAATGATTGTAAATGATGTCATGAGGGTTTGAAACCCCAGTTTTGCACACCATAGTGCTATATTGAGGTGACTTGCACGCCGGATAGCGAGCGTGGGGTAGAGCACCGTTGGGGATTGTGACTTGGTCGTTGATTTTACCGCGTATTTAACTGAAACTTATTTGATATTATCATGATTTGGGATGATTGCCATATTTCGGCTTAGTGCCAATTATTTGAACCCTTCGGGGATTTTATCACTGTTTCCTTACTATTTGGCATACTACTCGAACTCAGTCCTGTTGATTATACTATTTTACAAATTCAGCCATTTTAATTGAACTTTGAGACAAATGATATTTTTCACTGTTATTTGGGCTGAGCACTACTATTTTATTGATGCCTGAGGGGCTTATGATGTTTTCTGGACTGAGTGAGGCCGAGGGCTATATGTGAGGATATGTTGAATTATGTGAAAAGGCTTTCACGCCTCGAGTGTATTGTGAGGAGGCTTTCAGGCCTCAAGTGTTATGTGAGGAGGCTTTCAGGCCTCGAGTGTGATGTGAGAAGACTTTCAGGCTTTGTTTTATATGCCACGAGGTGGCTTGATATTGCACTTGGGCCGTAAGGGGCCCCTCCCGAAGTATGCACACCCCCAGTGAGCACCATCGACGATAAATAAATAGAGCGGGCTGCATGCCGTAGCGGTTACTATATGATACTGTTCTGAGAGTGATCTATGAGAGAGAGCCCGAGGGGCTGAGAGTGTTGCTGAGAGTGAGCCCGAGGGGCTGGTATTGTTTTGAGATATTGCCCGAGGGGCAAACTTTTATGTACTCATCTTGCATACTTATCTGTCTTTTTACCTGTTATACTGTGGTATTTGTGCCCGAGGGGCGGATTTTCTGTGCTTATCATCACTAACTGTTTTGAAATCGTTTTCGTAATTATTGAAAAGATCATTTTCACAAGAGAGTTGAACTGAGCGGAGGTATTTCTAAAGATTTCACAGATTTCACTATTTTTCTCAGAAAATTGTACCCAGCTTCTATACAATATGTTGGTTGCTTTACGTGATTTTTTGCTGCTCAGTTATTATTTACCTTTATTACTCACTGAGTTGGAGTACTCACTTTAATCCATGCACCTCGCGTGCAGTTGCAGGTATTTATTCACCCGGTAGCGGGTATTGGCTGCATGGAAGCAGAGTTGTAGAGGTTTTAGCGAGGTGACTTCCAGCGTTCGCAATACCATTGTCTTTCTATGTTATTCACTATTCTCGTTCAGTGTATTTCTAGACTTGTAAAGTGGGAATTATATTCTTATAGATGCTCGTGACTTGTAACACCACTATTAGGGTTGTGTTGGGTTGTAAATTTTGTTAATTAATATCATTAAGTCATTTTTGCTAATCATTTATGCTTAACTATTTTGAAAGAGACTAGTTGGGTTAGTTGGCTGGCCTCGTCTTCACGAGAGACGCCATCACGACCAGTGAGGGGTTTGGGTCGTGACACCAAATCCCGAAGGAACCAAGCCTACTAGGCAGAGCCCAAACACAAAAGGTTACAACCAACTTAAACGACTCGGAGACGTCCAAACCTGTACATAAAAAGTAAGGTCTTTATACATTTTTTAATCTATGAAATATTACCTCAGACAAGGCCGTGAAAAGATCCACCTTCGATAAAAAATAATCATGTATGGTTAAAAAGTTCAAATATTTTAACAAAGACTTCGCTTTTTATCAGGACCTACGAAGTAAAAGCTACACGGAGTTGTTACTTAACCTAGGACTCATCCAGGCTTTGGGGGAACAAACAGTCTAAGCTATGTCAAATTCTATGGTAAGGTATTGATGGAATATCTTAAAGACTAAAGCACAAGTTAGAAGTCTTGATCATAAACAAATACTGAAAAGTAAAGGACACAATTTATAACTTAAGAGAAAATTATATATGTTCCAAAAGGTATTTATAAAAATATAAATATATTATCCTTTTTAAAATAGACTAATAATTAAAGATAAAAACCGAAATTGATGGATTTGTTAATATGTATGGGTAAAATCGGGGATAAAGTTATCCCAAATTTTCCAGTAAAGAAACGAGAGAAAAGCACGATCTGACATGCCTCAAGTAAAGTTGAGGGATTCCATGTCTCGGAACCCGAGGAGGATGAATAGTGCATCCAAGACCAGACACGACCGAGAAGAGTGAAGAGCTGAGACTAAGGGAAAAGAAGGTTATACATGATGAGCGAGGGGACGAAATATCTGCCCTCAATTGGATATTATGCGGATCTCGCCCGATATCAACTGTGTATCAATATTTACTGAAGAATTATTTTTACCTTATTTAGACTTGTACAAGGATTAAAACTCCCCTACTATAAGCATATTTACACACTCGTCACCTCATGTAAACGTCTTCCACATAATTCAAATAGTGCAATCAAACCCAATTCTAAGGGGTGTTTTTTTCCATACAAAGTTAGGCAAGATACTTACCTCAAAGAAGCTAAATCAATACTCTAAGAAGCCCTACTTTTGTGAAACAACCTCCAGATGGCTCGAATCTAGCCAAAATAACTTAATATCATAAATAAAAATATAGGAATCAATTTCGGATAATAAAGATTCAATCTTTAACGAAAACTAAAAAGTCTACCCCGGGATACAACAAAACTCACACATTCCGAACATCCATTCTGATAAGATTCCAATCACACCAAAAATTCCGACCTCAAATCAGCCTTCAACCCATCAATTTATGTTTTAGAAAGTTTTTACTAAAATCTCCAATTTTTTTAATTGAAATTATTAATCAAACACTAACATTGAGGTTGGAATCATAAAATAATAACAAATCGGAGTAAAAAATACTTATCCCAATCCAAGTAGTAAAAATCTTCTCCAAAATCGAGCTCCAAAACCTTGTGAAAAAAGTAACTAAATTCCGAAACAAGAAAAAAATTGCAGCAACGGTTCCAGCTAGATTCAGGTCCTAGATGATCCCGAAACTTACGTTTGATAAGTAAACGAGATTCATTCTTTCAAATCAATCCCGAACTGTTCGAAAACCAAAATCAACCATACACGCAAGTCATAATACATAATATGAAGGTACTCAAAATCTCAAACCACTGAATAGAACGCTAAAGCTCAAAATGACTGGTTGGGTCGTTACAACTTTAATAAGTTAACTAACAACATTTATATCTATAGATATCATATTTCATTTTTGTTAATGCCTTTCAAAAAGTTTTAATCGTACAACTTGAAAATTATCATGACCCCAAAACCAATCCGGTTGTGATGACGCCTATCATGAAACTTGGCCAGCCGACACATTCCCAAAGTATTCAACATTTCCTTACAAAATTAAAAATAACCTTTTTCAACTGAAATTCCATAAAATATATAAAGTCAAAAAAAAAAAATGCAGAAAATAAATGCCCGACCTCGGGTGTCATTAAGTCATGATTAATACTACAATTGTTCTAAAAGAAAACAAGACTAAAATAGTCTGAAAGTAACCAAAGTATACTAGAAAGAAGATAAAGAAGGAGAAAGGCGGGACTACGATCGGCAGGCAGCTACCTCGCTATCTTGTGTGATAATTCGCAACTGGAATTGTCAACATCCACTACCGTGACCTGGGATACCTGGATCTGCACATAAGGTGCAGGAGGTAATATGAGTACACAAACTCATTAAGTAACAAGTCCAAACTATGGACTGATTGGTAGTGACGAACTAAACCTCAACAATTATAATATATTTAAGTTGTATAGGAAAGTAGGCATGCTAGCAATTCAATTATTCAACTCAACAGTCAAGCAGAATACCATCCGAACAATGTGAAGTAAAAAGCTCAGCAAATCTCTACATGTCTATGCCAGAAATGTATGAAAATCCACCGTGTGCTTCCACTCTCAAGTGCTCAACCACTTGGTACCGCATATGGACATCTGGCCCAGGGAAATCCATCCCGAAATATATACAACACTGACTTCAAGTCAACCGGTACCGAGGAACAAGGGTAATCCAACTCTAAGGAGAAATCCATCTCCAGGTATCAATACTTCGGGCAAATCCATGTCTAGGGAAATCCATTCCTCAATAATATCACCCGCGCTCACTGGGTGTGTGTAGACTCCGGAGGGGCTCCTCTTAGCCCAAGCACTATAACAAGCTAACGAACGCATAATTAATAATCTGCTGCGCCATGCAGCCCGATCTCATAACTGTCACTCATATAAGGCTCTCGGCCTCACTCAGTCATCACTCTCCAGTCTCACACACAGAGGCTCACAATGCCACAAAACTAGCCCGAAATAATGATATGATGTTCCATATAACAACAATAGAGACAGAGACATGATATGATATGCATGAACAAGACTGAGTACAAAATAACAATAAAACTAATGAGATGACAGCAAGAAACAATCACTCGGATTTCAACAGTATCGGCGTGAACCCCTAACATGTTATTTAACATGATTTACAGCTCATTAATCTTAATCACATAATCATAACACACATATCAGCAAGAAAGAGTTACTAAGCGGTGCCATGAAATGAACCAGGCCAAAATATTTACGGTGCACGACCACACGCCCGTCACTTGGCATTTGCATCACCTTAATATTAAATCATATAACACATAGTTCAGGGTTTCGAACACCCATAACCAAGTTTGGAAGCGTTACTTACCTCAAACCAAGCCAAAACCTACTCCGCTACGCCTTTACCTCTGGAATCGACCTCCAAACGTCCCGAATCTCAGTGAAAACCCCTTTGAATCCCTCTTCAAATTGCTCCCAAAAGCTTCAAATCTGGATGAAAAATGGTGAAGAATGATCAAAATTCACGAAGGGGCCTTTTTATACATTCTGCCCAGCACTTCCGCATCTGCGGCTAAATTCACGCACCTACGGTCTAAACGCCGCATCTGCGCATTTCACTTAAATCCCCGGCTTCCGCACTTGCGCCCCAGGCCTCGCACTTACGGGCTCGCAGATGCGGTCCAACTTCCACTCCTGTGGTCATTCTCCGCTTCTACGGTCCAATTCCGCTTCTACAAACCTTGCACCTGTGGTCCCCAATCCGCAGGTGCGGAAATAACAGAAGCAGCAGCTTCAGCTGCTCAAGTCAATTTCCAGCTCTTCCGCTAATCATTCGAATTCATCCCCAGGCCTTCTGGACCTCAACCAAAAATACCAACAAGTCATATACAACTATTCAAACTTATTCAAACCTTTGGAATACTCCAAACAATATCAAAACACCAAATTACCCTCTGATTCAAGCCTAAGAACTTCTACACTTCCGAATACCGCAAACGATGCCGAAACATATCAAGCCTCATCCAAATGACCTGAAAGTTTGCACACGCATCACAAATGACACTACGGACCTATTCCAATTTTCAGAATTTCATTCCAACCCCGATATCAAAATTTTCACTGCCGATCGAGAAACGCCAAATTTTCAATTCTACAATTCGAGCCTAAATCTACCACGGACCTTCAAATTATATTGCGAACATGCTCCTGTGTCCAAAATCATCTAATGGAGTAACCGAACCTTCAGAATTATATTCACATCCGAGATCATCAACTTTTTAGTCAACATCCGGTTGACTTTTTCCAACTTAACTTTAAAATAGGAGACTAAGTGTCTCATAACTCTCCAAAACTACTCTGAGTTCGAATCAACCAACTCATACCACACAATACAGCTGAACAACACATAAAGAAGCAGAAATGAATAAAACGGAACTATAACTCATGAAACGACCGTCGTTACAAAAATTCTCTCTACTCACTACTGGCTTAGACAAATCTTTTTTGTCGATAACCTACACTGTTTCAGTAAGTAAAATAAAATATTTTCTAATTTGATTCAAATTTTTTGATTTGGTTGTGTTAGTTCAAAGTTTGACTTTCATTATTGCAATTCATTGTATATTTACCTAATCAAGTTAAATATTCATTTTTATTCAAAGTTTACAACTTTTTATTCACGTTAATGCATGTAAACAATATGTTTATATTGTAAAATTCTTGGTAAGAAATCAAATTTCTATAATCACATTTAGGCATTTTCCTTATCAGGTTAATTTTTAGATTTATAATTTGGTTAATGAAAGTGGAGAATTTAGTTTGGCTGTAGCAAAATTTTGGGATGTAGCTAATGTTCTTTCAAAATTAATTTGCACTTACTAATCACCGCTAAATTTTATCAAGTTATTAAAATAGTTGCCTATTTAAATTTAAAAGTTCAGATCTCATTGATATTCTTGACAAGCAAATCATATTGTAACTATCAAATCAATTTTAATTTTTTGCTATAATTTCATCATGGAAAAAGTTACTTTCAATTATGATATTTGGTTAGAAATCCAGTTATTCCTCGTAGAGAAGTTTTCTATGCATATAAATAATTGTGACGTCTCATTTTCTTAGATGTGTCGTTGCTCGAAAATAATTGATCAATATTCTTTATGTCTTTACATCAATGGAATAAGAAGACTAAATAAAGTTGGAAAACATCCAATGATAAAAAAAAATGAAGGCGGTCAATGCAATATTTTCAACGTGAATTGATCAGGTTTATACAAAAAGGCGATGAACTTGCTGTGCTATGTGATATTAAAATAGGAATAATTTTTTTCTAAAAGGCTTTTATATATTTAGTACAACAGTAAGAAAACACATAGAATACAACATTATTAGTATCAACATATCGCACAGCAAGTTCGTTTGCTTTCTTGAATATACCTAAACAATGCTTTGAAAATATTACATATCGATCATCTTCGTTTTTTTGTTGGAGATATTTGTATATGTTTAATTGTTATTTTACTCGAATTTTTACAGCGTTTTGGATCTATTGCGTAATAATTATGCCTCACTTACTTTTATTATCAGTTTTATATTAATTCACTGTATAAGTTAAAATCCATCAGGAGCACACTTTGAAGCGAAGAAATCCATCATAGAACTTAAAGACAGTGGAATTCGGCTTGAATCTTTCTTCTTCTTCTTCGAGTGTTGACGTTGAATTTACACGAGTGTTGACTATGAGTGACTAGCTTTTTAATGTATTTTTGACAGACGTTCCTTATAATTTTAGAGGCTTTTCTTAGCAATTAATATATCTCAAATTCTTGTTGTTGTTTGGTTTGGGAAAGAATGATATAAGCAAATGTACGTGTGCAAGTTCAACATTGGAATATTTTTACTTTATTGGTCGAATTTATCTGACTCTACAATAATCCAGAGCATTTAATGACAAGAAAATAATTGCCAACAGTCACACATATAAAACTTAAAAAAACCTAAAGCAATTAAACAACAAATAGGAAAATATCGGAATCTCACCAACAACAAATATTTTATTTAACCTATATGCATAAATAACTAAATAATATTTTAAATATTCCAATAGAAAGTTGAAAAGGTAAAAGAAATTAAAAGTATATTGCCAAATAAAAAATAAAGAGAAATAAATAAAATAAGAGACTAAACGGGGCATGCCTCGATAGGATGGGGCAGAGCAGGGCAAAATTTTAACAAACAGCTAAATGGGCTAGGGCATGTCAAAATTTTAGCGGGGGAAGGATTTTCATGCCCTGCCCTATTTGTATTCCTACCATCAGTACATGTCAAGGAATGCTGAAAGAAAAGATGCCATTTTTTTGACATTTTCCAATTAGCAAGAGCAGACATATGTTGTAACGACTCGACAGGTCATTTTGCTTTTTAGAATCTCGTTTTCCTAAATAAGACTTTCCATACTTACTTTAACTGATTTTTGACTTTCAAGGATGGTTGGTTCGGGAATTGGAAAAGTTTGGGTTGAAACCTATAACGACCCGGCCGGTCGTTTTGAGAATTTAAACTCCGTTCGGCATCTTAACGTTTTGAACAACTTCATAATATGTGTATTGACTTTCGTGCATGGTTGAATTCAGTTATCGAATGATTCAGAGTCAAATTGGAAGAAAGAATCTAGTTTTTGGGAGTTTAAGCAGTGAGAATTTCACCGAAATTGGACTTTTGAATAAACGGTCCCAGAATAAATTTTTGATAATTCCAACAGCTTCGTATGATGATTTTGGACTTAGGCGCGCGACTGGATTCAGATTTGGAGGTCCGTAGGGTAATTTGAGGCGTTTCAGCTAGAGTTAGAAAAATTGAAATTTGGAAAATGGCGAAGTTTTATCCATAGTTGACTTTTTGTGATATCGGGGTAGGAATGCGATTCCGAGAGCTGGAGCAGCTCCATTATGTCATTTTGGATTTGTCTGCAAAATTTGGTATCATTCCAAGTTGATTTGATTGGTTTCGGCCCAAGTTTTTGAAGTTGGAAGATTGAAAGTTCCTAAGCTTGATTCACGGTGTGATTCGTCGTTTAGGCGTTGTTTGATGTGATTTGAGACCTTGAGCGAGTCCGCGTTAGGTTATATGACTTGTTGGTATGCTTGGATGGGGTATCGAGGGCCTCGGGTGTGTTTCGGACGAGGTTCGGATATTTTGCCTAGTTCTAAACAGGTCTGGTTCTGGTTTTTTCGCACCTGCGACCTTGGAGCCCAGGTGCGGCTCCGCTTCTGCGTGAGCCTGGCCGCTTCTGCGGTCATACACGCCTGAGTAATTTCTCGCTTCTGCGTCTCAACTTTTTGCTCTTGCAGTATCGCTGGTGCGGCTAATTTTCGCAGATGCGGACTCCTTCTCGCAAATGCGGTCCCGCAGATGCGGTTTCTTGATTGCAGATACGGAAGTCCTAGTAGAATCCTTTTATATCGAGGGTTAGCCATTTTCTTCATATTTTGAGTTTTAAACTTCGGATTTGGGAGCTTCTTTTGGAGGTTTTCAAGCAAATCGATTGGGTAAGCGTTCTACACCTAGAATCTAATATATTCCATGATTTTATCTTTATTTTTATCATTTAAATTGTATTTTGGGAGGGGGAAGGAGTTTGTTTTTGAAGAAAACTTCTAAAATGAAAAATTGTGACTGAGGGACCAAATGGTGTCAGAATTTGATAAATTTTGTATGGTTGAACACGTATCGGAATGGGCATTCGGTTTTTGTGAAAATTTGTTGGGTTTCGAGGAGCGGGCCTGGGGGTCGACTTTTAGATCGATTTTTGGATTTTATTAATGATTGAGTCTTTATGATCCGAAATAGTTTCTTATGTATTTTGTTTGTGCTTTGAAGTTAATTTGGTTAGATTTGAGCTGTCCGGAGATCTTTCACCCGAGAAGTGCATTTTAGAGTATCGGTGTGTCGTCTTTGAGGTAAGTATCTTGCCTAACCTTGTGTGGGGGACTTCCCCTTAGGATTTGAGTCTTCCATGCTAATTGTAGTCTGTGCACGCGAGGTGACGAGTGTGTGCTCGAACTTATTTGTGGGAAAATTGCCTTTAGGCTTCTTAGGTCCTTATGTTCATCATATGAGAAGTATTTTGTTATGATTGAGTTATCTAATTGCATAATTTACCCCTATATACTCCATACGATATTGTTAGCTTTCCTCTAACTCTTACCTGCCACTTGGCCTTAATTGCCTTAATTGAATTAGTTGTTCTTTTGTTATTTTATTAAGGTTATTGTGCTTCTTAGTTTCTCCGTGATTCTCTTATCGCTATGTAATCATACTCTTGGTGGTGGAACTTCCTTGTAATTGGATTGTTTGATTGTTGTTGATTCCCTTGTCGGGATGCTTTGTTTATATTGTTGATTCATTTCCCGGGATGTATTTTTTATATTGTTGATTTCCTTGTTGGGATGTATTGTTTATATTGTTGATTCACTTGCCGGGATGTACTGTTTAAATTGTTGAATCCCTTGCTGGGATGTGTTGTTTATATTGTTGATTCCCTTGCCGGGATGTATTATTTATATTGTTGATTCCCTTGCCGGGATGTATTATTTATATTATTGATTCCATTGCCGGAATGTTATTTGTTCATATTGTTGATTCCCTTGCCCGGATGTTATTGTTCATATGATTGGCTCGGGATACTAAGAGATCCTCAGGATACCAAGAGATCCCCAGCATGTATATTGAGGATACCAAGAGATCCTTGGGATACTAAGGGATCCCCAACATGTATATTGAGGATACCAAGAGATCCCCAACACATATATACATATATTAAGGATACCAAGAGATCCCAGCACATATCTATTCTATACTATATTAAAAGCACGAAGGCCCTTAGCGAAATGTCAGTCGCTTTTTTTACCCTTTAAAAATAAAGTTCACTTTGGGCAAAATAGTCCTTCTAATTAATTTTCAAATATTTAGGAATAGTCATTTAATTTATTTCCTTATATCTAGGAATCGTCATTTAATTATTTTTCTAATATTTAGGAATAGTCATTTAATTTTACTAGAAATCTTTCCTTATTTAAAATATATAATAACTCTTAATATTTAAGACTTTAAAAGTAAGAAAAGTTTTACCTTATTTAAATTAACTTACTTTTCATATTGAGATAATATGAATTATACTATTTGATGGGCGTGGAACTCACTTGATGGACAATGAGTAGGTTTATTATTTAAATTTTTTTAATCAAAAGATACAAACGCCATTAGTTATGTATTTTATTTTGAAATTTTAGAAAAGAATTCCTTGGTTTTAAATTGTTGTTGTCTTTTATACTTCGTATGTATTCTGACTCATGATTACCTTTAATTATTAATATAACTATGAAACTCGTGACAAGTATCAATAATAATAGTAAGATTTTCATGACAAAACCATCCAAATAATAAAAGAAATCATATTTCAGCGATATTATTCATAAATTAAGAGAGATAATATCCAATTAGTTGAATTCAAGTACCATCACTAAATATTATGAATGAATGTTGAAGTCAAGTACCATCACTAAATATTATTGATGAATAGCTTTTAATTAGTTAACTATTATTCACTTTATAATTAAAAATATTAAAATTGTATATGCAGATAAAAATAAATATTACAAACACTATTATAATGATTTATCTGAACGCACATTACATGAAATGTTAATAGACATTTATACCTTTTGAGAATTATGTTACATATGATTGTATTGGGAAAAATCTAGTTTTATATATTGCAGATGACTTGTCATGACACGTGAATTAGTCAAATAGTCAAAGGAACAAAGTTGATTAAGAGGCACGAGCAACAACAGGTGCGAGCAAAGATATTGGAAAAGACACGGGCAATTACTCAGGAGATGCAGAGCCCACACCTATTCAGGTCATTTAAAGCGTAAAGATCCAAGGGGATGAACATGATAACCCATGAAGGACCGGATACAGTATTTAATGCTTATTAAATGTTGAGAACATTAGAGAATATTTTTTCTGATTTATGTAACATATCATTGAATGACATTCACTGCTCATTATTGCCTCATTATAGCTTGAGACAAAGCTCATGCTCCCAAAGAGGCTATAAAAGGGGGAAGAATTAACAACTGGAGGACACGAAGAATTATTGGAATATACTTAATTTACTGGCTTTCATATTATCTCATTCTAAAACAATCTGTTTATATACTTTCTTCTGATTATCAGTAACCCCTGTTTTTATAAGTTCTCAAGTTTGATCAAAGTCCTACTTTTTGGTTAAACAAATTGGTTCCGTTACCGAAAATTTGATAATCAACTTCCATCTACTATGGCAAACATCACTGACAACATCTTAGGAAACCAAGAAAATCAAATCCAACAACACCAGAAAAATTTACAAAACATCAACCTGGCCCTTCCCCACATGATTCACCACGGCAATCTCGTGAAGGCACTCCTGAGATTCATTCCGTTGAACAAGAGCAATCTGAACGTTCCGAAGGGGCAGAGGAGGCTTTACAAAGAATAATTGATGCACGAGTTAACAACGTTCTTCAGGATCTAGTCAGTCGGCTACCTGCTGCATCGCCCACAACTACATCTAATAACGACACGTTTTCATTCTGGAAATGGAGGAACCCTCAGTGAATTACAGGGGGGAGAACCAGGTAATTCAACTAACTCTCATTTGCAAACTTTAGTATTAACCTTGTAGAAACAGCTCAAGGAACAGAACGACCGCATAGAGCAAATCCCCGGAGTTCCACCTGTGATCAAAGGAGTGGATATGGACAAATATTCACAACAACCGTGGAAGCCAAGTGCTTCCCCCTTCCCAATTCCAAAGAAATTTAAAATGCCTGTTGTCCCAAAGTATGATAGAACAACAGACCCACGAGACCACGTGACGGTATTCACAACTGGCGTGAAGGGCAATGATTTGACGAAACAAGAAATTGAATCAGTCTTGGTCAAAAAATTTGGTGAAACACTCACCAAAAGGGCATTAACTTGGTATTCTCTCTTACCCAAAAGTTTTATAAACTCTTTTGCTGAGCTTGCAGATTCCTTCATTAAAGCACATTCGGGAGCCCAAAAGGTAGAGAAGAGAATGGAGGATATATTCAAAATCAAACAAGGAGATTCAAAATTACTTCGAGATTTCATTGATAGATTTCAACGTGAAAGAATGACTTTACCGCGTGTACCTGACATTTGGGCAGCTATAGTATTCACGAGCAATTTGAATGAAAGAAGCTCGGAGGCTACGAGGAAACTCAAGGAAAGCCTTTGAGAATTCCCTGCTACAACGTGGAATGATATTTATAACAGGTACAATACGAAGCTGTGGATTGAAGAGGATACAATTTCAAGAACCCAAAAAGAAGAAAAAGTAAGTTCGAGACGTGCAAAAAATGAAAGGAGGTCTGGAAAAAATAGGTACGAACCGTATATGGGACCTGAATGGAAGGACTCTCAGTCAAGATCAGACAATCAAAGGTACGATCACAAATCTAAAAATAATGAGTCAGGTTCCTCATCTAGATTCAGGAACGAGCGTAACAAGCAAGGGTCACGTGATGATGACAGAAGTTTAAAAGCGAGATTAGGTGGCTATAATTTCAACTTCACCAACTCTGAGCTCGTGGATGTTTTGAGAAGCATGAGAGATAAGGTTCGATGGCCAAAGGAGATGAGGTCAAATCAGAATCGGCGTAATCCTGATCATTGGTGCGAATTTCATAATGACCATGGCCATAAAACATTTGAGTGCAGATTCTTACAAAGTGAAGTTGATCATTTGTTGAAACAAGGATATCTTACTGAGTTATTCAGTGAAAAAGGCAAGGGCGCCTACATGAAAAACAGGCAGGTGCCCCCAAAACCACCATCTTCCAAAATAACCGTCAATGTCACAAGCTGGGGAGAAGATATCAATGGTGTAACGTATATAACATCAAATAAAGTTTCAAAAGTCACTATCATCCACGGGAAACGTACACGACAACACTTGGAAGGCGAAAGCATTACCTTCGATGATGCAGACGCAGATGGTGTATTATCTCCACATAATGATGCAGTGATAATATCCTTACTTGTACATGATACTAATGTGAAACGAGTTTTGATTGATCCAGGAAGTTCTGTAAATATTCTCCTACTAAGGGTATTTCGTGAAATGCAAGCTGAAGAAAAATTAATCCCAACTTTGTCGGGGTTCAATAACTCTAGTGTTGTAACAAAAGGAGAAGTGATCCTAACTACATTTGCAGAAGGTGTTATGAAAGATACCAAATTTCAAGTCGTGGATGTGGAAATGGCTTATAAAATGATTTTAGGAAGGCTATGGATTCATGACATGGATGTTGTTCCGTCAATGTTACATCGAGTTATAAAATTTCCATCACCCTGGGGAATATGTCAAATCAAAGGCAATCAACAAGCTTCAAGAAATATCAATTCCGTTGCAAATTCAACCAATAAGGGTGGAGACAAATAGCAACTACAAAATTTAGTTGGGGAAGATGCGACATTAGTCTCAACTGAACAAGAGCAGACAGATGTGGATTCAAGACCTGATACCATTCAAGAACCGGAGGAAAACGAGAATATCAAAACAACCATTGAGGAATTAGAAGAAGTGATTTTATTCATACACTGGCTTGAGAGGAAAATTTACATTGGAGCCAACCTTAGCCCTGAGGTAAAGCGTAAATTAATTGAATTTTTAAAAGCTAACGCAGATTGCTTTGATTGGTCCCACTCTGATATGACAGGGATACCACTAGAGGTTATGACTCATAAGTTAAACGAAGATCCATCATATCCTCCAGTTAAGCAAAAGAAAAGAAAGCAAGGAACATTCAAGAATAAGGTCACTCATGAAGAAGTTCAAAAATTGCTCAAAATTGGTTCGATTCGTGAGGTAAAATACCCTGACCGGTTAGCTAACACTGTTGTGGTACCTAAGAAGAACGGTAAGTGGCGAGTCTGTGTAGATTATACAAACCTTAATAAAGCCTGTCCAAAAGATTCTTTTCCTCTACCACATATAGATCAATTAATTGATGCTACTGCAGGGCATGAGCTATTAAGTTTTTTATATGCATATTCAGGTTATAACCAAATCAAAATGAACCCAGAAGATGAGGAAAAAACTTCTTTCATAACAGACGGGGGGACTTATTGTTATAAGGTAATGCCCTTTGGTCTTAAGAATGCAGGTGCAGCTTATCAAAGGTTAGTTACTCAAATGTTCCAAGAACATTTAGGTAAGACCATGGAGGTTTATATAGATGACATGTTAGTTAAAACACATCATTCAGAGGATCATATATCGCATTTATATGAAACATTTAAAATTTTGCGAAAAATATAATATGAAGTTAAATCCAGAAAAATGTGTATTTGGAGTGGCATCAGGAAAGTTTTTGGGTTTTCTTGTTTCTAACCGGGGTATCGAGGTAAATCCCACATAGATTAAAGCTATCGAGAAAATTCCTGATATACTTTCAAGCAAAAAAGAAGTGCAGAGACTGACGGGAAGAATTGCAGCTTTGGGTAGGTTCATTTCTAAATCTTCAGAAAAAATGTTTTAATTTTTTCTCAGCTCTTAAAAAGAAGGAACATTTTGAGTGGGATGAGGAGTGCCAACAGGCACTTAGAAATTTGAAGACTTACCTATCAAATCCACCCTTGCTAGCAAAACCAAAGGCAGGGGAGAAACTTTTTATTTATCTTGCTGTTTCAGAAGTGGCGGTAAGCGCAGTTTTGGTTCGTGAAGAACAAGGTAAGCAATCTCCTATCTATTATGTTAGTAAATCTTTACTAGATGCAGAAACACGGTATCCACAGCTGGAAAAACTAGCACTTGCTTTAATTATGGTATCTAGAAAATTAAGACCATATTTTCAATGTCATTTCATTGTTGTGGTAACTGCATACCCATTACGAAGTATATTACATAAACACGAACTGTTAGGCAGGTTAGCCAAATGGGCTATAGAACTAAGTGAGTATGTAATCACATACCTGCCTAGAACGACAATAAAGTCTCAAGTATTAGCTGATTTCGTGGCTAATTTCAGTCAAGGGATACAGTTCGAAGCTGATAAAGAAGTGCAGGTACTTAATGGGGCTAATCCAGGTAAGTGGATATTATTTACTGATGGATCATCTAATGTAAATGGAGCAGGATTAGGATTTGTCTTAGTACCACCTACGGGTGAAACTATTAGACATGCTATTAAATGTATCTCCATGACTAACAATGAAGCGGAGTATGAAGCTATGATTGCAGGACTAGAATTGGCACGGGAACTTGGAATAAATCAGATAGTGATCAAAAGTGATTCACAACTTGTGGTTAACCAAATGCTGGGGACTTTCACGGCCAGGGAAGCCAGGATGCAACAGTATTTGGAGAAGGTGCGAGAACTAATTAATCAATTCCAAACCTGGAAAGTCATGAAAATTCCAAGGGATGAAAATGGTGAAGCAGACACTTTAGCTAATCTTGCATCCATAGCTGGTGTAGCGAATGATGCGAACGCTTCAATCATACATTTATTCCACTCAGATCTTGAACCTAATAAGTATGAGGTAAATTTCAATCATTTAACCTGGGATTGGAGGAACGAAGTTATTACTTTTTTACAGTATGGTACCGTCCCTGATGATAAAAAGAAAGGCTTACGCTCTACGAAAAAAGCAGCCCGATACTGTTTAAAACAAGGAAATTTATATCAAAAAATGTTCAGTGGCCCCTTAGCAAGATGTCTCAGACCTTCTCAAATGGAGTACGTAATGAGGGAAATACATGAAGGACATTGCGGAAATCACGCAGGAGGAAGATCGTTAGTAAAGACTTTAATTAGGGCAGGGTGTTATTGGCCTAAAATGGAAGAAGAAGCAGAAAATTTCATATCTAAATGCGACAAATGTCAAAGGTACGGTAACAATATGCACAGACCAGCGGAGTTATTGCATCCAGTTATAGCCCCATGGCCCTTCGTGAAATGGGGAATGGATATTGTAGGACCATTGCCACAGGCAAAAGGTCAGGTAAAGTTTCTGCTTGTACTCACTAATTATTTCACTAAATGGGTAGAAGTGGGAGCGTTTAAGCAGGTAAGAGACAAAGAAGTTAAAGACTTTATTTGGAGAAATATAATATACCGATTCGGAGTACCAAAGGAGATCGTGTGTGATAATGGTCCACAGTTCATAGGAGCTCAAATCACATAATTTTTTCAAAGTTGGAAAATCAAAAGGATAACATCCACACCATATCACCCACTAGGGAATGGACAAGCGGAATCCACAAACAAGATCATTATCAATAATTTGAAGAAGCGGTTACATAAATCAAAGGGTAATTGGCCTGAGGTATTACCTGGAGTTTTATGGGCTTATCGTACTACTACAAAAACAAGCACGGGAGAAACACCATTCTCATTGGTGTATGGAACTAAGGCCTTGATTCAAATCGAGATAGGAGAACCAAGCACACGGTTCATGCAAACAACGGAGGAATCGAATAATGAAGAGACGCAGGTTAACCTTGATTTATTCGAGAGAAAAAAGAGAAACTGCCTTAATAAGAATGGCAGCACAGAAGCAAGTTATTGAACGATATTATAAAAGAAAGGCACGCCTCAGATTCTTCAAAATTGGGGACTTCGTGCTCAAAAAGGTTTTTCAATCTACAAAAGCTGCTAATTCAAGAAAGCTAAGTCCAACATGGGAAGGACCCTATAGAATTAGGTATATTGCACGGAAAGGAGCATACGAGTTAGAAGCGATAGACGGGAAAATCCTACCTTCGCACTGGAATGCTGTCAATTTGAAGAGATATTACTTCTAAGGAAATACCCACGGTCAGGTATCATCATGTTAAAATTTATTTTTAAATTATTAAAGTTTTACTAACAATTTTAGATGCTAGGCAAAATGCTAACCCGTACTAAATGATGAGTCACGACCTGTAAGGCAAAACAGAATACAATAAAATTTCTGGCCTAGGGTTACAATTGTTTTGATAGAAACACAAACGGGTTAAGATGTCTTCATCTATAATTGCACCTCCGAGTCCCGTGTGTTTTTCCTTTTCAGGAAAATGTCACGACCCCAATCCCGGTCGTGATGGCACCCAACACAAATGCTAGGCAAGCCCGACCATATAACGCTCACAACTCAACCACACGACCCATTTCCAATTTATAGCATTAAATTATCAAATAATATAGTTCTAACAGTGGTAATAGACAGAGATAATACGGAAATCATAACAGCTGCCAACAAGACTCCCAAAGACCTGGGGTCATGAGTCTAGAGCCTCTAAGATGACAAAATAATAAATCCTCAGTAATACTGATGTTCACAAATGCAGAATAATAAAGGGATAGGGGAGGAGTTGGGTCATGCGAACGTCAGGCAGCTACCTCGACAACTCCTGAAAAGCTCTGAAAAACAGCAAATAGCTCAACTATGCTCCCGAGACACCTGAATCTGCACACATGGTGCAGAGAGTAAAGTGAGTACTTCCAACTCAGTGGTAATAAGAGTAAATAATAACTGAGCGGTAAGAAATCACGTAAGAACACTCCATCATGCTATATGGGACAGTACAACCTTTTGAGAAAATAGTAAAACCGTGAAAATCCTTTAGAAACATCTAGCTCAGTTAAAAATCTCTTTTGAAAATATTCTTTTTCTAACAGTAAGAATATGAATGCGATATCAGGTAGTGCAAGTCCACACATGTCAGTCCCTCGGGCACAACACTCTATTTACAAATAACACCAGGGTATCTGGTACACAGTGCAAGAAATAGCATGGATGCCAATGATATGAGAGTGCTAAATGTCATGCCACGTAGTACAGACAGGAATCAATGCGTGAATGCAATGCAATGCACATGACCGCTGCGACGTACACCTCGATCCATTTGGGTACCCGCGCTCACTGTGGGGGTTCAGACTCCGGAGGGGCTCCTACAACCCAAGCGCAATATCAATGACATCAATGTCACACCGCTGCGGCGCGTAGACCGATCCATGCACAGTTCAGAAATGCACATAAGCCCTTTGGGCAATAGTAAAAAATAGCAGTTCTAAGATCGAAACGTCAGTAAAATATCATTTAAGTTTTCAAATCTTAGAAAGATAGCTGAGTTTGCAAAACAGTATTTAGAACCTTGAACTGAGATCAAATAATATGCAACGTAATGCAAAAACAGTGATATCAATCCCTGAAGGATTCAAATAATTGGCATGAAGCCCAAAACATGGCAAAGCCCAAATCATGATAGCGTCAAGTAGTTTTCAGTCAATCACGTAGTAAAATCAACAAC
>MU771408.1:4904-23223 GCA_026770625.1 Nicotiana glauca | reverse complement strand
GTCCAAAAGCTCCCAAGGACGTGTAAAAATGGAGGAAAAATGCATAACCCTCGCGGATGAAATATAATATAAAACCCTCCTGCCAATAGCGATTTTCGCTTCTGTGGTCGGATTACCGCACCTGCGGCTCCCGCTTTTGCGACCAAACGACCGCTTTTGTGGTCTAACTTAACTCACTAGGGACCGCTTCTGTGGTCCAAAATTGCTCATGCGGTCACCGCTTATGCGGATTTCCTTCCGCACCTGTGGTCCACGCCAAGGCCTCCCAGACTGCACCTGCGACCCAAACGCCGCATCTGCGGAACCGCCTATGCGGTCCCTTTTCCGCAGATGTGGAAATAACATAACCTGCAACCCAAAAATCATGCAACAACTCCAAACTCTCCGTTTAACCACCCGAATTCACCCCGAGGCCCTCGGGACCTCAACCAAAGGCACCAACATATCCCAAAATATCATACGAACTTGCTCCAATCATCAAAACACATCAAACAACACTAAAATCATCAATTCACCTCGGATTCAAGCCTAAGTTTCTTTAAGACTTCCGAAACTCAGATTCAATCAAAAATCCAACCAAACGACGTCTGAATGACCTGAAATTTTGCACACATATCCAAAATCACCTAACGAAACTAAAAAACTCTCGGAATTCCATTCCGACCCTCAGATTAAAATCTCACCTATCAACCGGAATTCGCCAAACTTCTAACTTCGCCAATTTAAGCCCAATTCTACACCGGGCCTCCAAAATCAATTCCGATCACTCTCCTAGGTCACAAATCACCTCCCGAAGCTAACCAAATCACTGGAAATCACATCCGATCTTTCTAACTATATAGTCAACTTCCAGTTGACCTTTCCAAAACAAACTTCCTTCTAAGGGGCTAAGTGCCTTATTTCCAGTTAAAACCAATTCAATTATATCCGATCTTCTTAAATACTGACATTGAAATATAGAGCAACATAATATGGGAAAAACGAGGCGGTAACTCACGTGACAACGGGTTGGGTCGTCACAGAAAAGGACCAAGAGATAGACATTAACAAGTGCTCGAGGTTTCATACTTCAAAGCTCAAACACTTGGGGGACTATGCAGTATACACGGGCACGTGTATGCAGAAAGTGAAAGAGTAAAAGCAAAAAGCTGTGAAGACAAGTGCAAGATAAAAACTATAAATATAAAACACTCGTCATAGTGTTCTTTCCTATGAGAAGAATGGAGTCACAGTGCAAGATAAAAGCTTTGAAGACAAAGCACTCGTCATAGTGTTCTTTCCCATGCGAACAATGGAGTCACTTCTCGAACCCTTCCTAATGTTTCGAAGCCAAAGGGATCTTACATATATCCCTCAATAGTTAGGGTAAAGACTATGTATCAAAATGTGTTATAAGTAAAAACCCCGTTTCTATTGTTCTTTTTGTATAAAAATCTGTTACAAGGAAAACAGTTACGAGAAAGTTATAGTTGTAATTCAAATACATGTAAAGTATTATTCAAAAGCTTGTCAAGGTTCATAAACAAAAACTTGTCAAAGTTATTTCAAACAAAACATGTGTGTTCCTATTTATTTGATCATATTAAAGCACCATTATGAAGTTGAGACGTCTTCTTCATTAAGTGTCGATATATAAAAGGGCCCTCTTTTATAAAACTCATGTTGATAAGTCATGAGGTTAATCATCAAGAATTTTCAAAGGATAAAAATGCAAAACTATTCTCTAAGTCCTTAAGAATAAAAAGGCAAGAGTAGAATAAATAAAAGTAATAAAAACTTCTTAATATATTTAAAAAATAAACTAAGTACAAAACTTAGTCATCAAAATGTTCTATACAAACGCCCCATTATGAGAATTGGGGACTTTTTGCCAAAAAGAAACCCTTAAACAAACTAAGGGATTAACCATCATTTGTCAGTAAAAGAAAAAGTTAAGTCACTGGGAGGCAAGTGCATCAGAAGTAACGATGCTAGTTTCGGGAGAAATTTGAGCTGCAGGCACGGTGTCGACTTGACTCGAGATAACATGCTCGATGATGGGAGCAAGAGTCATATAAGTTCCAACTTCTGAAACCTGAGTCACAGTAGCTTCATCCTTGGGAACTTGTGTTATGGGCGCGGTATTCTCATCTTCAAGATTTTCAGTCCCGACTATTTCAAGTTTAGGATTTTCAGCTACGGGGACTTCAACTGCAGGAGAAGGAGAGTCTAATGGCTGTTGAGTTTTTTCAATAGTCTTTAAGACCTTAGCCAATTCAGACTTTAAATCGAAGTTTTCTTGGCTAGCTTCAGTTAAAGCATCACGCCGAGAATTCAGAAAGCTCCAAGTTACTTCGATATCTAACTTCTCCTCAAGAAGTTCATAATCTCTTTCCCAAGCAGCGATTTCGCTTTTCAATTCTTCATTCTCGATTAAATTCGAATTGAAACAAGTTTGGAGGGAGGTATGAGAATTTTCTAAGGTACGAACCTTATTTGAAGAAATTCTCAAGTCTTCTTGAGCTTGAGTCAGATTTTGCACCAACTCCCCCCCGTACACCTCTTTTTTATTAAGAAGTGCCCTAAGCTCTCTAATCTCTTCACTTGACTTTGACAATTGATCTGATAAAGAAAACTCAAGGTGCTCTTTGTCCTTCTCTATTTGGATCGAAGAGGCTTTAGCTACAGCCAACTCCGAAGTAAGTGCACGCCTCTGCTGCTCTAGCTGGCTCCTACTTTCCTGCAAATATTCCAAGGCTATTTGAGCACTTTCAAATTGCCCCTTCCAATTTGCTGCCTCCAACTTAGCCTCGTGAGCCACTCTCTCGGCTTCAAGAATCTTTTCTTCAAAGTCACGGGCCACCTTCTCTAAAAGAGAGATTCTGCCCATCAACTTTGTACCAATAAGGTTAGCCTGCAAGCAACAGAGAAGAAAAGTAAGAATCTGAAGGTTAAAATTTTTTTTTAAAATAAGTAAGAAAAATATCCTAAAAGTGGAATGAACAATATCGTTCATTAGGGTCAAGCAGCAGTGGCTGTCCATTTTTTCTTTTTCAATTGAGCCAATCAAAGGCCAAAGCCATACGTCTGCTTGACCGGATTTCCTCAAGAGGCTGCTATTTGCCGGAACTTCTATGGTCACGCTCCTCATAGCAGCACTTCTACTCAAAGAACCCGCTTCTATATGTTGAAAGGTAGAAGGGGGAACTATAGAAGGAGGAGCGTTAGAGGAAGTGAAAACAACAGGAGGAGAAATAGAAGCCGGTGGGGTAGGCAAATAGGAAGTTGCAGGTAAAGGTAGAATAGAAGAGAGGAGTAGAAAAAGAGGAAAGGGGAGGTTCATCCAAAACCGGACCTAATTCACCGCCTTCAAAGCCCCCAGCAAAAAGTTCCCTAATAGACTCATAAGTGTCTCGGGGGGCTATATCGTCATCAGAGACGAGGTGAATAGTTTCACTAGGAGAGGTAAGAGGAGGCGAAGCTTCAACATCGCCATCAGACACGATACGCCTCCTAACTCTTTGCCTAGGGATTAGAGAACTATCCTCTCCCTCTTCTTCTTCAGAGTCCTCGTCCATGAACTTTCTTTTCACTAAAGTACCCTGAGCTCTACCTAAGTTGAGGTAAGCTCCTGAAGAGGCACGAGTGGCCGCCACAGCTTCTGCAACAATTCCTCTATTTGAAAATTCTGATAAAAAGGGTAAAGATTGAATCAATAGAGAGAAAATTTTATGTACGAGAAGATAAGAAAAGAGAGAAACAAAAATTCTTATCATGGGTTTTTACTTTCCAACCGTGAAGATTGGAAATAGATTTCCAAGACCTAGCCTCCATAGGCACGATCTTCAATATCTTATCTACCCAACCATAAAAATCAGGGTTGAGATCCACAATTCCCATGGTTGCTGCAAAAAAGTAGAAGAAAGTAAAATTAGAAAAAGGGCTGATTTTAAGGAAAAAGATATGAAAAAAGAAGAAAACTTACGTGCAAGGTTCCATTTTTCAGGAAAGGGAATGTTTTCTTCACCCACCAAACCCACCGCGGGTATAGCAACAAACCGTGCATACCAGCCACGATCTTTATCATCTTCGGGGCTCACTAAAACCCTTTTACTCCTCGCTACTAAGGTGAAAACACTATTGCGGAATAGCCTGGGGGAGTAAAGATGAATAAGGTAGGGGAAGGTAAAATTAGCGCCAGCCTTGTTCGATAGATATCTTAAACAAGATACAACTCTCCAAATGATTGGGCCAATTTGTGCTAAGCAGACCTTGAAAAAATGGCAGAAGTCAAGGATTACAGGATCGATAGCTGGTTTAAATCCCAAAGTAAAGGGATAAGTGTAAACAAAAGAATGGCCAGCTTTGTAAGAAGATATTCTTTAATTTGGATTAGGGATTTCAATAGGGAAATTACTACTCCAGTGGCAATCTCTACGAACTACAGAAGTTAAAACTTCTGTAATTAAAGTGAGATAAGTATCGACATGTTCTAAGCCGGCAACTTGTTTGCTAAGAGATTCTCTGTCGTGATCAATGGATAAGTCATGGGGTACTATTTCCTCCATTAAAGGCTCTTGTAAAGGTTTCTGAAGGTTCTTTGCCTTTAGAAGATGATTTTCGTGTAAGAGAACCTCTGGTTCTAGAAATGATACCAGAACTAGATGAAGGAGCAGCAGAACCAAAACTACCATCCCGAGTAGATCCTAAACTACGGAGTCTTCCACCTCTGCCCCTTCTATATCTAACTGGGGCATTGGGGAAGTTATTTAAGATTGGAGTTCTTCTAGGGTTAGGGTTTAAAGACGACATGGTGAAAAAGAATAAAGTGGGGAAAAAGTGAATAAGTGTCGAAGAATAAAATACTTGGTAAAACTTTATGAAGAAGAAAACAAGAGAAAGCAGGTTGAATTTATATATAAAAACAACCGTCAAAGGAAAGAAGTATAATGATGGAAAGCATATAATAAAGGCAATTTTCTCTTCGTAAATAGTCAAGCCGTAAAAGATTTTGAAAAAAGGCTGCAAAACTGTGGAGCCGGTGGAAAAGATGACACGTGTACAGAGCATCAAAATAGAAAAGACAATTGAAGCGTCAATGATGTCATAGCATTAATGATGACAAAAATCCCCTTTTTAAAGCAATCCACTTCCCAAGTATTTAATTGATAAATAAATAGAAAGTGGTGGGACTATCTGTATTGGGAAAAATCGAGTTTTATATATTGCAGATGACGTGTCATGACACGTGGATTAGTCAAATAGTCAAAGGAACAAAATTGATTAAGAGGCACGAGCAACAAGAGGTGCGAGCAAAGATATTGGAAAAGGCACGGGCAGTTACTCAGGAGATGCAGAGCCCACACCTATTCAGGTCATTTAAAGCGCAAAGATCCAAGAGGATGAATCTGATAACCCACGAAGGACCGGATATAGTATTTAATACTTATTAAATGTTGAGAACGTTAGAGAATATTTTTTCTGATTTATGTAACGTATCATTGAATGACATTCACTACTCATTATTGCCTCATTATAGCTTGAGACAAAGCTCATGCTCCCAAAGAGGCTATAAAAGGGGGAAGAATTAACAACTGGAGGACACGAAGAATTATTGGAATATACTTGATTTACTAACTTTCATATTATCTCATTCTAAAACAGTCTGTTTATATACTTTCTTCTGATTATCAGTAATCCGTGTTTTCATAAGTTCTCAAGTTTGATCAAAGTCCTACTTTTTGGTTAAACAATGATACCTTTATGTTGGTTAAGATGATGATGATGATAATAATAATAATAATAATAATAATAATAATTGTTTACCTTAATTTTATGATAATTATTTTTGTTTTTCTAAAACACGTGTAGTTTGGTTTAAATTGTACGTATTATGATAGTTAAAGCTAATAATAAGATGGAACTTATGTTATGTACTCGAGCAAATAGAATTTATGTTTTTAAAATATTATTACGTGATATATTTGAATGCGAGTTATTATTCTGTCATGTCGAGCAACTAAAGCAAATGCACAATTCATATACCAAAATCATGATAAGACATTAGAATAACTTTATGTGATTTAAGTAATTTTTTCTTTATTAAGTTGGCTATATATTATCAATAGCTCTTGTTTTTTTATTTGAAATTTATTTTATAACTCAATTACATAGGTTAATAATATTTGCGTAATTTTTAAAAACTTATACTTACTGATATAAAGTATACGCGCAACGCGCGTACACTAAAACTAGTATGTTAAAAATATAGCCTTTATATCAGGAGCACTCTTTGAAGCGAAGAAATCCATTATAGAATTTAAAGACCGTGGAATTCGGCTTGACTCTTTCTTCTTCTTCTTCTTTTCCTTTTTTCTTTGATTTTATGTACTCTTGAGATTTATTTGAGATTAGTGTCATGACTATGAGTGACTAGCTCTCTTAGTTCTGGGTTTATGAATTTTATACGAGTGTTAGACGTTGAATTTACACGAGTGTTCACTATGAGTGACTAGCTTTTTAGAGTCTATTTGGAAAATTATCCTGTAATTGAAATTGGTGTAATTATTAGGGTAGTAATTACACAACCTAGTAATTACCCAGTTGTGTAATTATGACGACCTATTTGTTTGTCATAGTGTAATTACAAGTTTACTGTTTGGTTGCACAAGTGTAATTACATAATTAGATTAAATTTTAAATTAAGTAATTATCAAAACTTAAAAGTTAATATAATAAATATATTCCTATAAATTTTTATAAGTATAAATGATATTATATTTAGTATTTAAGATGTATATTTTTCGTGAATATACTTTAATAAGTAATCATATATTTATAACTAATATTGTAAAAATAATTTATCTATATATTTTAAATTAATAATATTTAGTTTAGATATGTACAAAAATTAAAAATATACATTTTTTTTGTAAGAACATCATGAAATTCATATTTTATAAAATAAATTAATATATATAAATATAATATCATAATATTATTCAAATATTTGACAAAACTTATCTATCAATTCTAACTAAAAAATAAACAACATGCGATGTGAACCAATACAACTAAAATAAGTAAATTAGAATCATGAATATAACACAATTTCAAAATTTAAAAAAAAAAATTATTTAGCATTTGTCAAATTCGAACATAATAATAGTAAGTTCTACTATAATTTTAGATTAGGAAACATAATAAGTTTATAACCACATTCAACAATGAAATTCTACTTTAATTACATCACTCATTATATGATAAGTTTATAAATAACTCATTATTTATAATATTAGGAGGTGTAGTTCCAAAAAATAGAATAATAAAATAAATAAAAATAAAATATAAGCAATTACATGAAATAACAAGAAATAAAGGAAGAGAAATAAAAGATAAATAATGTACAAAGAAAAATATATTTTAAAATTTTAAAAGAAATTAAAAAGTAAAAATAAAATTTAAAAAATTAAAATAATAGAAATAAAAAGNAAGTTTGTAAATGACTCATTATTTATAATATTAGGAGGTGTAGTTTCAAAAAATAGAATAATAAAATAAATAAAAATAAAATATAAGCAATTACATGAAATAACAAGAAATAAAGGAAGAGAAATAAAAGATAAATAATGTACAAAGAAAAATATATTTTAAAATTTTAAAAGAAATTAAAAAGTAAAAATAAAATTTAAAAAATTAAAATAATAGAAATAAAAAGTTATAACGAAAATAAATTAAAATAAACATAAAAAGGAAAGAAAATAAAAAAATAACCTTGTAATTACACAGTGTAATTACTACCAATTCTCACCTCCTTCCCGAGAAATGGAAAGTATAATTACACCCCTCCAATTACACTCAATTCCATGCTGACCAAATAATTACTTGACTAAACAAACATGCCAAACTGTGTAATTATATTCAATTACACCCAAATCCAATTCCTAGGTGACTTTCCAAACATGCTCTTAATGTATTTTTGACGGACGTTCCTTCTAATTTTTGAGGCTTTTCTTAGCAATTAATATCTCAAATTCTTGTTGTTGTTTGGTTTGGGTAAGAATGATATAAGCAAATGTACTTGTGCAAGTTCAACATTAGAATATTTTTACTTTATTGGTCGAATTTATCTAACTCTACAATAATCTAGAGCACTTAATGACAAGAAAATAATTGTCAACAGTCACACATATAAAACTTAAAGAAAACTAAAGCAATTAAACAACAAATAGGAAAATATTTGAATCTCAACCAACAACAAATATTTTATTTAACAATATGCATAAACAACTAAACAATATTTTAAATATTCCAATAGAAAGTTGAAAAGGAAAAAGAAATTAAAAGCGTATTGCCAAATAAAAAATAAAGAGAAATAAATAAAATAAGAGACTAAACGGGGCATGGCTCAATAGTGTGGGGCAGAGTAGGGCAAAATTTTAACAAACGACTAAATGGGCCAAGGCAGGTTAAAATTTTAGCGGGTCAAGGATTTCCCTGCCCTGCCCTCTTTACATTCCTACCATCAGTACATGTCAAGTACATGTCAAGGAATGCTGAAAGAAAAAAATACGTTTTCGATATTTTCCAATTAGCAAGAGCAGACTAATATTGTAACAACCCGATATGTCGTTTTTCTTTTTAGACTCCCGTCCCCCTAAATAAGACTTCCCATACTTGCTTTAACTGATTTATGACTTTTAGGGATGGTTGGTTCTGGATTTGAAAGAGTTTGGGTTGAAATCAGAACACTTGATTCCTTAAGGTTGGCTTAAAAGGCCAAGTTTGACTTCGATCAATATTTTGAGTAAACGACCTTAGAATCGGGATTTGATGGTTCAAATAAGTTCGTATGATGATTTCGGACTTGCTCATATGTCCGGATCGGGTTTTGGATGACCCGGAAGCGTTTTGGCGCTTAATAGTGAAAGCTGATTCCTTAAGAATTTTAAAGTTCTTGAAATTTGGTTTGGAGAGGGTTTTTGTGTTATCTAGGTCCGAACGGAATTTCGAGATCGAGAATAGTTTCGTAATATCATTTAATACTTGCAGGCAAAATTTGGTGTCAATTCGAGTAGTATAAGTATATTTCATCACATTGGAAGTAAATTGAAGAACTTGAAGTTCATAAGTTTGAATCAATTGATTTTAGGGTATGATTCTTAGTTTTAATATTGTTTCTGGCTTTTCGAGGGTTCGAGCAAGTCATTTTTATCATTTCAAACTTTTCGGTATGTTCGGACGGGGCCCCAGGGGCCCCGAGCGTCAATCGGACGAGGCTCGAGGTAAGTTGAAAATTGGAGGAAGAGCTGAAGCTCCAGTGTAATGACTCGGCCGGTTGTTTTGAGAATTAACGCCTCGATCCCCTATTAAGTGTTCTTCGTGTTTGTTTCTCCTACTGTGAGTTACCGGAAAGATTTATTTTGAGTTTCGGAGTGTTTTGGGACACTTAATCCCTAAATAAGAGCTTAAATTTTAGAATTTGGACTGTAGTTGGAATAGTGTGACGAAGGCTTCGAAATGGAAATTCCGCCAATTCAGTTGGTTCCATTGAGTGATTTCGGGCTTAAGGGTGTATTCAGATTGTGTTTTGGAGGTCCGCAGCTCGAAAATGGAAGATTTGAAGTTTCGGATTGATAGTGAGATTTTGATATCGGGGTTGGAATCCGATTCCGAAAGTTGGGATAGTTCCGTAATGTTAAATATGACTTGTGTGCAAATTTTGGGTTCAATCAGGCATGGTTTAGTTGGTCTCGGCGTCCGTTGTAGAATTCTTGATATTTCAAGTTCATTAGGCGTGGATTGGAGGGTGATTCGTGATTTTAGTGTAGTTTGATATGATTCGAGAGTTGGATTGAGTCTGTATGATGTTTTAGAATTGATTGGTATGTTTGGTTGAGATCCCGGGGCCTCGGGTGATTTTTGAATGCTTGACGAAAATGAATTTGGACTTAGGAAAATTGTGAAGTTTTCTACTTCTGGTATTTTCGCACCTGCGGTGAGGAGCCCGGAGGTGCAGCCCGCAGAAGCGAGGAAAGAGGTCGCAGGTGCGGTTTGGGACACGAAGGCCAGTGCTGCAGATGCGGCTCAAGGACCACAGAAGCAGAACCGCATCTGCAGAGAAGGGAGCCAGGTGTGGTGCCTAGGGAGTTAATGAAATTCCGAAGATGCGGAGCCCAAGCCGCAAGTGCGGCCCCATGAACCGCAAATGCAGAAATCGCTGGGTAGATATAGAAAATTTGAGAGTTTGAAATTTCATAAACAAAAATCGAATTGGAGCTTAGTGGGAGAATATTTTTCGGGGAGTTTTGAAGGAGGATCATTGGGTAATGAATTCTAACTCGATTTTGATCATAATACTTTAATCTATTATTGTTTTCCTCTTCTAATTAAGGAAATTGAGGGTAGAAGTTTGAAAATGGGAGAAAACTTCCACAATTGAAAATTCGAGTTTTGAGTGAGATTTTGACGTCAGATTGTGATATTTTTATTCGAGTGTGCTCGTGAGTGATGAGGTGTTCAAAATTTTTAAATTTTACCCGATTTCAATGCGTGGGTCTGGGGAACCTTTTGGGGCAATTTTTCTAATTTCATATATTAGCTTCGAATTAACTAGTTAAATTAGTTACTTAAAGTTATATTTACATTACGCAATTAATTTGAATAGATTTGGGCCATTTGGAGTTAGGTACTCGTGGCAAGAATGTGATTTCAAGTTGATTTGAGCTGGTTCGAGGTAAGTGGCTTGCCTAATATTGCGTGGAGGAACTCCCCTTAAGATTTGGTATTGTTGTTATATGAGTGCCGTGTACGTGAGGTAACGAGTGCGTACACGTGCCAATTTTTAGAAAACCACGTTTTCATTAAGTAAATATTTGTGTTTCCTTTTTGTTGAACACTACTTGTAATTTAAAGCCTACTGTTTAACTTAGGAAAGCATGCTTAATTGACTTAAATGTTCTATTCGCTTAAACCGTTTACTTGAATTCTGTGCAACATGTTTAGAATAGAAATATCTGCTTTCTTGGTGCGAACTTGGATAGAACTGTAAATTCTTTCTTGAGACTATTGTGTACTTACTTTGGGACTACGGGACGATATCCCGGGAGATCCCCTTGCATGTTTACTGTGGGACTACAGATCGGTATTCCGAGAGATCCCCCTGCACATTTATATTTGAGACTATGGGACGACATCCGGGGAGATTCCCTCATGTACTGGATATTTACTTTGGGACTACGAATTGGTATTCCGGGAGATTCCCCTGCATATTTATGATTTGGACAATAGGACGATATCTTGGGAGATCCTATATTTATGTTTGGGACTACGAGACGTATCCTGGGAGCTCCACTGTTGTTATCTCTATGTACTGAATATATTCTTCATGTGGTTTTATTCTTTATTGACTGTTAGTATCTTAATTACACTGTCACATTTCATACTGCTTTATATGCTATATCTATATAACCATTAGGCCCTGACCTTCCTCGTTATTACTCGACCGATGTTAGGCTTGGCACTTACTGGATACTGTTGTGGTGTACTCATGCCCTTTCCTGCACATGTTTTTTGTGTGCAAATCCAGGTTCTTCTGCTCAATTGTTCTATCAGTGAGGCGGGCGATATCAAAGACTTCGAGGTATATCTGCAGCATCCGTAGACCTACAAGTACCTCTCTATTCTCCCCTTTAGCTTTAGACTTCCTGTATTTACTTTAGATTAGACATTCTGGAGTTAGAATACTATGTAGTTTTCTCTAGCTTGTGCTTTCATGAGATTCCGAATTTTGGGAGTTTTGATTTAGTTTTGAGAGTGTTTATTGTATATGCCGAGCGACAATTTAAACTCTTTAATTATGTTTTACCAGCAACTCTAGTTTCGTATTTCATTTCCTTTTTCCGCAATTTGTTAGGCTTACCTAGTCGTAGAGAATAGGTGTCGTCACGACATTTCACGGAGGGAGAACTTGGGTCGTGAAAAGTCAGTATCAGAGCTCTAAGTTCATAGGAGTGATGAATCACAAGCCGGTTTATTAGAGTCTCGCGATCAGTACTGAGATATCTGTATTTATCTACGAGAGGCTATGTAACTATTAAGAAAATTCCACTTCATTTGCTTTTCTTTTCATGCGAGATTTTGATATCAAAAATTCTATTCTCTTACAGATGGTGAGGACACTTGCTACCAAAGGTTACCAGGCACCCGCGCCCCCGCTAGAGCCGTAGAGGCCGAGGCGCGCACATGGTACAGCCAGAGCACCCGCGCGAGCTGCCATAGAGGAGTCACCAGCAGTTCCAACTGGAGCCCAGGCACCTGATACGCCTACTGCTACTACTACTCCAGCTCTCTAGTATACCTTTGCATAGTTCATGAGCATGTACACCACTCAAGCTCAGGCAGGGTTGATTCCCCTTGTTGCAGTCATATCTCAGTCCTGGGGAGGAGCACAGACTCCCGCTGCCCGTACTACTGAGTAGCGGGTTTAGGTTGATCAGATCCCAGAGGTTATACCGGTACCGCCTGTAGCCCCAGTTCAGCCCGAGGACAAGGCAGCAACTTCAGAGGAAGAGACGCGGACGCTTGAGAGGTTCAACAAGTACAAGCCTCCTACAGTCAGTGCTCTGGCATCAGATGATGCTCTGGGATTTCTGGAGAAGTGCTACCGTATCTTCCTCACTATGGGTATATCAAGATTGATTGGGGTTTCTTTCACTGCCTTCCAGCTTCGAGGAGCAGCCAATTAGTGGTGGTGTACTTATGAGTTGGACAGCCCAGCTGAGGCAGCTTCCCTTACATGGACCCAGTTTTTAGATATGTTTTTGAGGGAGTATGTTCCTCAGAGCCTCAGGGATGTATGAGGCATCGAGTTTGAGCATTTGCGCCAGGGTACTATTACTGTTTCAGAGTATGATGTCTGTTTCACTGACTTAGCTAGGCATGCACCAGCCTTGGTTTCCACGGTTCATGAGAGAGTTCTCTGGTTTATTGAGGGGCTTATTCCCAACATTAGATCTAGCATGGCCCGAGAGTTGGAGATGGATATATCTTATCAGCAGGTGGTGAGTATTGCTAGGAGTGTAAAGGGAATTCATGCTCGGGATAGAAAGAATAGGGAGGCCAAGAGGTCTCGAGAGTCAGGCCATCATTCCAATGCCCGTTCCCCAGCTGCGGTTCGTCATGGTGGGGGTTATATGAGTTGCCTAGTTCATTTTGCTCTTCGAGCAGCTAGTGATATTCCAGCTCCTCCTAGACCTCAGGAGCCTTATTATGTACCTCCAGTATCTAGTGTGCCTCTTGCACGAGGTGCTTTCAGTGGTTAGTCTACAGACCTGGCCAGGCCAGCTACAACTGCCATGTCCTCCTAAAGCTTGTTTTGAGTGTGGCGACACACGTCATATAGTGAGAGACTGCCCCAGACTTAGGAGGGGTGCACCTCCATAGACTTCTCAGCCATAGCATGCTCCACAGAGTTCTCAGGCTATGATTACATCACCAGTTTCTACCCCACCTGCCCAGCCAGCTAGAGGTGGAGGTCGGAAAGTTAGAGGTTTCCCTAGAGGGGAGTCGAGGCTAGATATTAAGCTCTTCTTGCCCGTACTGAGGCTGTTGCCTCTGATTCTATCATCACAGGTATTGTCCTGGTTTGTCATAGAGATGCATCGGTTTTATTCGATCCAGGATCCACTTATTATTATTATGTGTCCTCTTATTTTGCCCCGCATTTAGGCGTATCTCAGGATTCTTTGGGTTCCCGTATCTATATTTCTACTCCTGTGGGAGATTCTCTGATTATGGACCACGTTTATTAGTCATGTTTGATTGCTCTTAGTGATTTTGAGACCAGATCCAATTTATTATTGCTCAGCATGGTAGATTTTGATGTTATCTTGGGCATGGACTGGTTGTCGCCCCATTATGCTAATCTTGATTGTCATGCCAAAACCGTGACACCGGCTATGCTAGGTGTACCGCGAGTAGAGTCGAGGGCTACCGTAGATCACATTCCTAGTAGAGTTATTTCATTCCTTAAGGCTCAATGAATGGTTGAGAAGGGGTGTGACGTGTATCTAGATTATGTGAGAGATGTCAGCATTGATACCCCTATAGTTTTATCAATCTCACTAGTACGGGATTTCTATGATGTGTTTTCAGCTGACCTTCCGGGTATGTCGCCCGATAGAGATATTGATTTTGGCATTGATATGTTGTCGAGCACTCAGCCCATTTCTATTCCTCCTTACCGTATGGATCTTCTAGAGTTGAAGGAGTTGAATGAGCAGTTATAGGAATTGCTTGATAAGGGTTTTATTTGGCCTAGTGTATCAACTTGGGGTGCTTCTATCTTGTTTGTAAAGAAGAAGGATGGTTCTATGCGTATGTGCATTGATTACAAGACCACCGAAATCTTCGACTTAGCTCCCAAAGGCGATCCACCCGGCCTTCCCAACTTATACAAGGAGAGGGGAAGATACGAAAGGGAGATAAGGTCCTAACTAAATAGAACAAAAACTCCCATTCCATCTATCATATCAGTCGAGTCGATCCATTTCGTTCTTATATATAGATAATGAAAGAGATAACTTATGACCTTGCAGATGGAGAGGGTTTGAACCCCCGGTATTTTTATAAATACTTCACTTTTCAAGACCGATTCTTTCAACCGCTCAGACATACATCCCCTTTGTGCGTCGCCCGCCCTATCCATCCGTGCGCTGGCTGGTAGAGGCTTATCTATGTGGTTTTCTACACATGCCTGCGACTATCGGCTGATTCTATTGCTTGCCGGTTAGAGAATCTTTTTCGGTAGTATGAATCGCTACGCATCACCTCTTTCTACATAATAATGTGCATCTTGCTTGCTGTGCGCCTTGCGGGTAATATCAAGAGAGTGAATAACGAATGATACTCCAAACAAAAAGAGTGATTGAGTTCGACTCAAGCGAGTGAGTGGAAGGCATGGCAAGAGAGCGAGTTCGACTCGCGAACAATTCAGCAAGTGAAGGACCGATCCTTTTGCGCCATTACTGTTGCGAGACTGGTACTTGGCGGCTCACGAGCAACATACAGACTAAGGTGTCACACCTCCTTTTACGAGTTTTAATACACCCCGTGAAGAGCGTAAAGGAGTTTTTCCAATTAAAGGATAGTCAGAACGAGATTTATTATTATTTATTCAGAGTCCCCACTTGAAAAATTAATGGTGTCCCAAGTCACCGGTTGAATCCCAAACCGAGGAAAGTATGACTCTGTTAACAGTCCGCGAACCAGAAATCCGGATAAGGAATTCTGTTAACCCGGGAGAAGGTGTTAGGCATTCCCGGATTTCGTGATTCTAGCACGGTCGCTCAACGGTTGTATTTGATTTTATCTGATTTCAATACATGTTTTATTTTTATGTGCCTTTTATTAATAACTCGCTTTTATTATATTTATTGTTTATTTTACAAGAATTACAATGTCGTTAAAATGTATCTCGAATCACGCCGTACCAGTACGCCCGTGACTTTTAACACATTTCGACTTCGTTAAGATTTGTATTTGGGTCACATAAATGTGCACCCGTATTTGGAAAGGTAATATTATTAACATACGCGCCTAAAGCGACTACGTGTTTATTATATTTGGGGAAGACCGTGGAATTCGCTAAACGGTTCTCCCAATTTCTAAGTATTTTTACTCAACCATTTATTGAGGGCCCCGCAATTATGTATTTGATTTGGCGAGGCTCGTCTCATTTGTATTTTATTAAGGTCAAGCCAAAGTATCTAAGTTTTCTACTTTTGTTTTTGTTTCTAATGGTCAATTACTCCATAAAATATAAATTCAAATCTCAAATTAGAGTTCGGATTCAAACAAAAGGCTAAAACCTTTTAGCTTGAATCCGCTGCCTAATTTAAAACCCGAGTTTATATTTATGGCTTAATTTCCTTGTTTCAATTGTAATTTTAGCATAATAGAATTTATGTTAACTTTGGGCTTTAGAATGTTTGGCCCAGCAGAGCAATGCAAAATCCAGTTCATGCATCAACCTTAGATTTAACTATTAGGAGTTAACCAATTCAAATCTTATACAACCAATTAAACCAACCAGCCTCACAAGTTACTAGACAAACACGATTTTATACTACTGGTGAGGGTGCTATCTTACAAATTTAGAACTCCAATATTCCCGTTTTTACTATTAATTAACTAACACGCTTAACTTCAAGCTAATTTTACTAATGATTAATCTTCAATTAATGATTCGTTTACTACGTAACAAACTTATGCATTTTAGATGAGAACATTGATAAAACCTGAGTTCAAATTATTTGATTTTTATAGATATTCATAAACAGATCAATTGTTAAACTATCTAATTGAGAATACATGTTTAAATATTAATAACAAGACATGAGTATCATTATATTTCTAAGTGATTTTTATAGTTCGTGTATCCAAAGATCTGACTATTAACTCATTTATTTTTTTAACATCAAACTTCTAAACACTATATGTAAATTAGGATACCAGCACCTTAAGATATTAGATTCAACAATGACGTGATAATATTATTTCAAAGCTAGCCTAAATAATTGCAGGTTTGATTTAACACATGAACTCTATTTCTATTTCTGATTTTAACAACTGAAATTATTAATAAAAAAACGAAATTAACGAAAAAAATATCAACAAATTATTTTTTTTAATTTTTTCTTTATCATGCTATATCAATTGAAGTCTAAGTCTAACAGTATATTTCAGTATCCTAAAATTACAAGTACTTCAAAATATGTAAACAGTAAACAAATGCTAATAAAAGTCCAAGTGTTCTAAAAATATAAGCATAGTCCGAGTTTATACAGTCCAATACAACTTCGATTGATCCTGTCAAATATAAATTTTCAGATTTAAGTGCTATATCTAATCAAATTTTAAAATATAAACTACTGATGAAATTTAAAAAAAATAGTAATAAACGTCCTATTTCATTGATCCAGCTTCAAAAATTACATCAGACGAAGGCGAATGTGTACCTGAGTAGAAAATATAAGAAGGAGTTGAATTAGATCTCTAATCAACAATGGCAACAGAATCAGAACAACAGATTGCAATTACAGCCTCAGTACACCAGATTTAAACCAGTATCAACAGTGTTTTAACCAGGAAAAACCGACTCAACCAATCCAAATCACAGCTTTAGAGATTTTGAATACTAGATCAATAGAGAATTATCACACAACTTTCAAATCTAGACAATTTGTCAATGTAACAGTGTAATTTCTGAGTTTTCTACTGTTTTTGATATTTTTTGAGTTTTTTTTGGAAGTAATACTTCGAGAATTGGATTTGAAGAAGTAGAGAATAGTTGAAGGAAATATTTCAGATTGCTCAAAACTTATCAAATGATGCCCATTGATGCCTATTTATAGATTTAATTTTGCAGGGAAGTTCAAACTTTATTAATTACACTATAGCCCCTTTTTATTTCAGTTTTGTCCTTATTTTTTATTAGTTATTCGATTGGATACCTTTTATTTGTTAAGAATTATGCTAATTGCCCTATCTAGAATCTTCTATCCTTATGTAATTCCCTCTTTGCTCCTACTTTACTTAAAAAATTACCCTATTGCCATTTTTCTCTACCTAGAATGCCCCTACTTCCTTGGGCTTATTACTGTTATCCCATTTTATGTCCCCAAATTACCCCTGAATTTATATTATATTTGCTAAATGCCCTACTACCCTTTTACCCTTTTTATCCCCTGCATTATTACACTATCAGGTATAACACTAATCAGAACTTTAACAACTGAAATATCTAACAATTAAGAACCAAATTAGCTATAACCATACTAATTACTGTCAATACTAATTAACCCTAACAAACCAAAATTTTTACTAATTATTTCCACTGACTAACAATACAAAATATCAAAATTAACTAAAAAAATTAACTCTAACAAATATCAGAATCAAACAATTAACAAAATCGACTGATTTCAGAAACAAATGAAACAAACAAATAAAAATCATACTGAAAATTTAGTTATCAGAATCTATTTAGCCCTAAAACTAAAATATATCAACATGTTAAAAAGGTAAACCCTAATCAGTAACTGTGACGACCCGACCCGTCGTCACGTGAGTTACCGCCCCGTTTCCCCCTTATTGTGTTGTTTCATGTTGTATATCAGTATTAGAGTCTATCGGGTGAATTTGGACTGATTCTGGTTGGAAATAAGGCATATAGCCTCTTAGAAGGGAGTTTGTTTCAGAAAAGTCAACCTGAAGTTGACTATGTGGTTAGAGGGCTCGGATGTGAATTTTGATGGTTCGGATAGCTTCGGGAGATGAT
>MU771407.1:22701-38140 GCA_026770625.1 Nicotiana glauca | reverse complement strand
ATTCGACCCTGAGCTTAATACTTGGGTTTTATTTGCAACGTCCGCAGAATCCTATTTAGAGGATATACATTGGGTTTGATCACATATGCACTTCAATTCCTTTTCTAATACACCGTGATAGAAAAGACAAAGAATCCAAAACGTTCCGTCAGTCGTGTCATTATGACTTCAAACACGCGTCAGTCATCGGTGGGTCATCCCTTAATGCGAAACGGCACGAACCCTCTATAAATACTTCCCTCCTTCTTTCATTTTTGACCTTTTGACTAAGCTTCTACCTTCGAGTCTTTACGATATTACTACCCTTCTTCATACTCTAATACTTTTTCCTCTGTTCTTCAAGATTTCTCAGTAAGTTGCAAGTTTTTACTTATTTTTTTACCCAAATCAATACATTTGACCTTCATCTTTCATCCTCTCCTCAAAATTTTCAAGCCTTTTCCAAATAAACTTGGTCAAAACTTCCAAATTTGTTCCATAAAAAGTCGCTTCTTCTTCTTCACGACCAACTACAAAAATCAATGAGACCACTCCCGATATAGTCGTCCTCGAGAGGTCCGTTGCCGATACAGCTACCAATGAACCGGCTCTTGAACCTCCCTTAAAAATGTTTGTCCAGGGGGTTGTCGGATTGCTACCGATTTCAAGGTTGAAAATCCCTCGTCGGTGCAGGGTCGAGGTGAGGAGGTATCAATATATATATGCTCAATCACCGAAGATGTCCTCCACGAGGTCCGAAAGGACTACAACAAGGCATGAAAGTACAGTGATCCCCGACCCTGAGGAGGCCATTAGTACCCATATTGAGGCATATCTAAGTGTTTACACTTATCCATTCATATTGAGTCCAGTGGACCCGGTGATTCTTAACTTTTACGAAGTATGCCTTGGTCAGATCCATCCATCACTGTGGAGGATTGTGATACTCCTTTGTTACTTCTTGAACAAGACTGAATCCCACCGATTCACCATCGACCACCTACTCCGCTTATACAGTCGTCGAATCTTCCGAGGGGGCTAATAAAGCTCAAACACCGGGCCAGCAAGGCCCCATTCTCGAGTATCGATGAGGACTGGAACCTAGGCTGGTAGGGATATTTGATCCGGGTAAAGACCTAAGACCTGATCCCGTCCGAGTTCATGCCATTCTCTCTCTTCCAGCTCAGAAATAAGCTCTAGGGGTATTTTTTGTGGCCCGTGGGCCGACACCCCCCGAGGAGCGGGCGGCTGTTGAATAGGAGATTCATGAGGTCGATCTCTCTCAAATTAGAGAGGTTGATGAGGAGATCGGGGCTGAGACTTCCCGGGATGCTGGCCATGCCCCGAAGGAGGCGCCCGATTTAATAGATATTTCATGGTTTCCTTCTTATACCGAGTCCATACTCAAGGAGGCTCGAACGATGAAGGAGCGATCCAATGAAGGGGCTCATAGAATGGACGATCCCCTTCATTCTTTCTTTGAGGGTATGGACTCGGTCGCTTAGGAAGACTTCACTGGGTTGGGCGACCTGGAGGTGCCGAGGAAGCAGGCATCTTCAGAATCGGCAGGCGGAATTTGAGACAAAAGTTGATCAACTAGTTTTTCCCATCCTGAGCACATATCTCGGCCATAAGAGGTCGGTAATCAACACCGTCCCGGAGGATGCCGGGTTCTTTCTGCTCCCGTAGGAGTAGCGAGTTACCTTCGGTGCCTGGTAACCAAAGAATACCAGGAAAAAATGAATGAGGTGGGCGTGTCGTATGTGTTCAACGAAATGTAGCAGGCGCTGAATCGGGTAAGGCATCATTACACTATTTCATCCTCTGACTTAGTTTTTGATATTTGTCACATCTTCCTCTTTTTTTCTTTTTACAAGTGCCGATACTCCTTCATGAAAGATTTATTTGATATAGGACATAGGTTAACCAGCTCAAGGCTGACACCAGGAAGCTTGCTAAGAAGAGAGACATGTATAAGCTTCTTAGCGAGCAACACGAATTAGCCGTCAAGAATCTCGGGGCCGAGTTGGATGCAACTCAGAAGAAGCATGCCGACCTTTTAGAACAAGTAAAGATTTTTGAGGTTAGCAATGATGATTTATCCACGGCGACTAATGACCAAACCTTGCAGGCCCAGTAGAATATTTATCGGATCGACCAACTCCAGGATGAAATGAACGAGGTCCAGGCCATGGCCGATGTTTGGAAGGGAAAAATAGACCGGCTGGTTTCCGAGAATGAGACCATCGAGGAGCAGCTGGAATCGGTAGAGGTCCAACTCTGAGTGGCGAAAGAGAAGACCGAAGCATGGGCTCGACAAATCGAGGACCTCCAATCTCAACTATGCTCAGCCATTGCTGAACAAGATGCCCTTGGCAAGAAGCTCGAAATAATGAGGTCTGAGTGGAAACAACTAGGGTTGATGCCAAAGAGATGGTGGCCCAGTATAGGGCCGATGTTGAGGAAGCCAAGGCCCGCTTGAAAGTCACTGTTGAGTACGTGAAGCGTTAGTCTCAAAGGGAGACCCTCGAGGAATCTATACCCAAAGTTTAGACATGTCGTCCAACACTGAAGAGGCAAAAAGACTTGAGGTCGAGGCCAAGAAATTGGCTGAACCCGAGGGTGAAGACAGCTCTGAGGGCTCCTGCAAACACGAAGATGGAGAAGACCACGATGGCTCTAGTGACGAGGCAGGTTCTGGTGAAGATCAGGCGTAGGTGCCGTAGGAATAGTTTCTTTGTTTTTGCATTTTGTAAACTTATTTTGTTAAGGCCTTTTTCATTGGCCTTTGTAAAGACATTTTGGAATTTATATATAAGGTTTTCCCATTTTTGGAAATTTTCAAGTCTATCACCTTTAGCATCCCTTTTACCAACACCAAATTTCCTTCCTTGCTAAAAATCATTACCCGAGGGTGATGGCCCCCAGTATTCGAGGTTGATCGTCGAGAGGGCTCGTATACTATTTATGTGACCATTGAGTCCGATTCAAAACCGGTATTTGATTCTAAGTTAGCAGGATCCATTATTTCCTCGTTAAAAATCTTGCCGGAAAACTCATTTGAGACAAAACCAGACCAACAAAAACGGGGTGGCCCTGTTGCTAAACTTGAGGTCATACGGAGTGCCCACAAGACTTCAGGCAAACTTTCCTTCCATTTCCTTTGGCATTGGTCAACCTTTTCTTAAGGTTTTGGAGTATGGTTTTGTTTGTAGACTCCGCTTTCCCATTTCCGCTAGGTTATAGAGTGTTGATAAGATCCTTTTGATCTTATGGTCTTCAAATATTTTGCTTACCTTGCTGCCAATGAACTGCTTCCTGTTGTCACATACGATCTTGGCCGGCATCCCGAACCGACATATTATGTGGTCCCAAATAAAATCAATAATTTCTTTTTCCCTGACTTTCTCGAATGCCTAAGCTTTAACCCATCTAAAAAAATAGTCAGTCATAAATAGTATAAATTAAGCCTTACCGGGTGCCCATGGTACCGACAATGTCCATTCCCTATTTCTTGAATGGCCAAAGTAACAAACCGAATGTAGTGGCTGCCCAAACTGATGGATCATTGGCTCATGCCATTGATAGCCATCGCATTTTTGCATGAACTCCTTCGTATCTTTCCCCATGTCGATCCAGTAATAGTCGGCATGATTATCTTACGAACCAATAATTCTGCTCCCCAATGGTTCCCGCAGGTCGTGAACTTCCATCAAAACAAATTCGGTGTATCCCGATCCTAGACATATGATGAGTGGGCCATCAAACGTTCGTCTGAACATGGTGCTATCTTCGGACAGTCTAAACCTGGCCGCCTTCGTGTGCAGAGCCCTCGATTATTTAGGATCCGAGGGTAGCTTCTTGATCTTCAAGTAATCTATATACTTGTTTCTCCAGCCCCAGGTTAAGCATGTCGAGTTTGTCTCGTGTCCCCTTTTTCCACTATCGATTTTATGAGTTGTACGACCGTCCTCAAGCTAAATCTGTTGTCATCAACAGATGATCCCAAGTTGGCCAAAGCATTGACTTCGATATTTTGATCTCGGGCCATTTTTTGTAGGGTCCATTCCTTAAATCGATGCAGTGTTACTTGTAGTTTATCTATGTATCTTCGCATTCATTCCTCCTTTACTTCGAATGTCCCATTGACTTGATTCACCATAAGGAGGGAATTGTATTTAGCTTCAATCACTTCGGCCCCTAGACTTTTAGCCAATTCGAGACCTGCAATCATGGTATCATACCCGGCTTCATTGTTAGTCAATTTCACAGTTCTTATATATTGCCTAACTATGTTACCTGAGGGCGGCTTCAACACGATGCCGAGTCCAAACCGCTTTGCATTCGATGCACCGTTCATAAAAAGGGTCTAGATCCCCAAGGAGGTCCTCGAGGTTAACAATAATTCTTTTTCAACCTTGGGTATTAACGTTGGCGTGAAATCGGCCACGAAGTCTGCGAGAGCAGGGGTTTGTGCGTTATGTTCCTCAATGGGAAATTAGTCACGAGACATATGGGATGGAACTGAAAAATGGCCTTAACTTCGTAGAGGCTCTTAGCAAAGCGAACACCAATTTTTACAGGTGTGGTACCTTATTTTGGCATCACCTAAAGTTTTACTAACATAATATATAGGAAATTGCGTACCTTCTTCTTCCTGGACTAAGACTCCACTTACCATTATCTTGGATGCCACGAAGTACAGCTACAACTGTTCGTCTACCTTCGGAGTATGAAGCAAAGGTGGACTTGAAAGGTACCGTTTTAGTTCTTCCAAAGCTTGTTGTCACTCCGGGGTCCACAAGAAGTTATTCTTCTTCTTCAATAACGAAAACAATCGATGGCCTTATTGGAGGAACTTGAAATGAACCGACCCATGGTGGCTATGGGCCCGGTTCACCTTTGAACTACCTTGACATTTTCCACCATGGTGATACCTTCTATGACCTTTATCTTGTCGAGATTGATCTAGATTCCCGGTTAGACACAGTGAGAACTTCCCAGACCCGACTCCGAATGCGCATTTCTTCGGGTTCAGCTTCATATTATATTTCTTCTGTATGTTTAAGGTTTCTTGCAAATGGTCCTCTGCACGCAGGGACTTAACTAACATATCGTTAATGTAAACCTCTATTGATTTCCCTATTTGCTCTTCGAATATCTGATTTACTAAGCGTTGGTAAGTAGCACCAGCGTTTCTTAGTCCGAATAGCCTTACGTTACAACAATAGGTGACGTATCTAGTAATGAAGGAAGTCTTTTCTTGGTTGCCCGGGTCTATCCGGATCTGGTTGTACTCCGGATAGGCATCGAGAAAGCTGAGTATCACGTGGTCGGCCATCACATCGATCATGCGATCAATGTTAGGCAAAGGAAAAGAGTCTTTAAGGCATGCCTTGTTCGAGTCTTTATCATTCTCAATTTATTTCCCTTTTTAGGCACTACCACTACATTTGCTAACCAATTCGGGTATTTAACTTCCCGAATAGAACCTATTTTAAGAACTTTGGATACTTCAACTTAGATGAATGCGTGCTTAACTTCAGACTGAGGCCTCTCCTTTTGTTTAACTGGGTAAAACTTCAGATCCAAGCTCAACTTGTGAGTAGTTATTTCCGGCGGGATCCCCGTCATGTCAAGATGGGACCAAGTGAAAAAATCTATGTTAGCTATAAGGAATTAAATGAGCTTTTTTCTGAGCTCGTGAATTAGCCCCGTGCCCAGGTATACATTCGGCAAGTGCTCGATCAGTCGGACTTGCTCCAGCTCCTCAACCACAGACTTGGTGGCATCAAAATCGTCAGGGGCTATGAAAGACCTAGGGACGCCGTAGACGTTATCCTCGTCTGTCCCCTGCTTTTCTGATTCGGTCGGGGCCGGTGTTAGTGATTGCTATTTGGTTTCTCCCTTGGTGACAGAACTCAGGTTCTTTGATGCCGAGAGTGTGGATATCAAAACCACCCCTTCGACCGCGAACATTTCTTTTGCGGTTGGCTGCTCCCCATAAACTATTTTGATCCCTCCTGGCAGAGGTGGATCTAGAATATAAAGGTTCCGGGTGCCATATTATTTTATACGTAGACGTATTATTATTTATACAGTCCAAACGGGATAAATATTTAGACAGTTTGATCAACTTTGTGCTTCGGTTCGAACTATTCATCTTTTCGATTTATATAGATAAATACATTGAACGAAAAAAAATTATGATAATTTAGCGCACATCATAAAATTTTCAGCAGTAATACCAATGTCATAAAATTTCTTGTACATAAAAAGTACAAGAAGACAACCATTTCTTTCATCTTTAACACCTGAAAATATCCTCAAATTAACAAAATACTACCATAATATATTGGTCACTACAACTAATAACTTAGACATACATAATTCTTTCATCCTCGAATAAACAAAAACATAAATATATATCATTCATTTACAACGGTTCTGGACGAGTTTTCATATTTTGAAAACGATCATTGTTAGTATCATTACTTACCTTTTTGTAGGAGTTATCGAAAAGCTTTGGCCAAAAAATACTCTCCGTACATTTTATATTCGTTAAGTCACAACGGGAACTTAAGAAGGGCGTCACTGTCTGCTCCGCCCTATGGCACCGTCGGATGGTGTCCAATTGGTGCATCTAGATAACCAAATCAATCCTCCTACAATGGCGATTCAACCTGTTGAATTGCAGAAAAACAAACCTTTGCAAGCACAATAATTGCCTCCAAAACTACTCACAGAACTACAACCCGACATCCTAGAGAATCGGTGATTGATCGGCAAACAACCCATAATGGGATCCAGCGGTGATTTTCAAGGCTTCCGATTATTATGGAATCATGGCTGATGAATGTAAATTAACAATTGTGGGTAGATTCTTGAAGCCACGCCCTCAAATTGAAAGGACTAGGTCAACCTTCAGGGAACTTTTTTCGATTAAGGTTTCTGCCAAGATTGGAGTCTACAACAACTATAATATGTTCATAGAATTCACTAATGAAGATGATTTCAATTTTGTATGGTTCAGACGGGTTATTGAAATTGATGGATTACAAATGTGGCTACAAAAATGGTCACCGGTTTCAAACCAGATGAAGACATCCCTATCTATTGTGCCAGTATGGGTTCTCTTACCGGGTATTTCTTTTAATATTCATACATGGCATTATGTTAAGTAAATTGTTAGCAATGTTGGGACTCCTTTGACTACTCTAGATACTGCTACTTTCAGTAAAATCATCTAGTATGGCTAAAGTCAGAGTTGAAATAGAAGACAAAACCTCAACCTGACAGTGTATGGGTAGGCTCGAAAGATGAGAACTCTCCTTTGAAAGGTTACACTCAAAAGATAGAGTATGAGAACATTCAGAAGCATTGCAAACATTGTAGACTCGGTCATAATATGATGAATTGCAGAGTTCTTGAAAAAAAGAGAATTGGAGAAGCTACTGTGGTGGACAACAATTTGATGAATGAGACACAATGCAAGGAGGGGAAAGTTGTAGTGGGAAAAGGGATGATGGCAAGGATTTTAACAATATACAAAAAATAGACATCCTGGAGTCCAATGATGTTGAAAAAAAGAACACTACAAAAAGTAAGAAAGATGAAGTGCCTATCAACCATGAGCCAAAAGCCAACGTTGAGGAACCTGCAATGAATAACAATGGAAAACAGATTATTAATCAAGAGATCAACAAGGATCAGAATCATCACAAAAAGAAAAAGGTTAAAAAGCAAAAAGTGGTTGAGTATGCGCTGGAAGAAGAGGTGAATCTGGAAAAAGGAAATTATTTGATGAACATGAAATAGCTACAACTAGATTCAACAGGAAGAAAAAAGAAGAAGAGAAGTAAAGTGAAAAGGATGCCCAAAAAGAAGAGTAAATTCATGTTCAAACCACTGCTTTCACAGAATAGTGTTGGAGCAAAGAAATACTTCAGTGATTACATATCTCCTCAGAATTTCATGGGCTCCAAGCTGCAAGGAAATCAACAAAATAAAGAGAAAGCTATTTCACTGATAATTCCAATTACAAGGTAGAGGATGGGCTGGAGAAAACCAATGGGGCCAAGGTGATGATAAAGAGCATGAGCAACAATTCTATTAAAAATTATAATGTTGACAAAGAAAAGAACAACAATGATTAAAGCTTTTTAGCAGACAGTGAGGACAAGGACAAGAGGCATGACGAAACAAATGAATATAGATTATCTACTAGTGTATCTTCTAGAGTCAAAAATCAGCCAGTAATTCAACTAGTGGTGGAGCAATTTGGCGATCAGACAATGGGATTGCCTACTAAACCACCTAACAAACCAGAGAAATAGATAATACATCAAAGTGAGTCTGTAGAGTCTTCACAAGCTGAAACATATAGTGGCACCAAAGTTGAAGAATCTCAACAAATACAATATACTGGAAGTAAAGACAAACATGACAATCTCCAAGAAAAGAAAAGAGTATCTCAACAGGAGAAGAAAGCAAGGAAGTCAAGTGAAAAAAAATAATTCTTCCAACAAAGGAAGAATACAACAACATAGACCCAAACTTATATCCCATGATTAGTACAATCTTCTGGAATATAAGGGGGCAAGGTCCAAAAAGGCTATGCACAGACTAAGGCATCTTATAAACATCAACAAAATAGTTTTTGCTGCAATGCTTGAACCATTTGTTGACATGAGTAAGATAGAAGGCTATAGAAAATTTATTGGCTTTCAACGGTGCAAGGCAAATATAAATGGTAAGATTTGGTGCTTCTAGAGTCACTTTGGTCAAGCTGAGATAACTGCAGACGAAGAACAACATCTGACTATCAACTTTAAAGAAAATATTGATGATAAAGGAACTGTAATTACCACAGTGTATGCTAAATGTACTTCTGTGGAGAGAAGAGACCTTTGGAGCAGTTTAGAAGACTTGAATGATACTATTGATGGACTTTGGTGTGTCGAAGGCGATTTCAATATTATTATGGACTCGGATGAGAAAATAGGAGGTAAACCTCATAGAGCTCTTAGGAGCTTTGACTTCATTAGCACTATGGAGAATGGTGGGCTGGCATATATTTGTTTTGTTGGTCCAAAGTTCACATGGTGTAACAATAGAAGGTCAAGGAAGAGAATTTGGAAAAGACTTGATAAAGTATTGATCAATGATCAATGGGCACAAAAATTTCAATCAAATATTGTCAAGCATTTGAATAAGATAGGATCAGACCATAGACCTCTTCTTATGAAATTCCTCAATGAGCAAGGGTACAACATTAAATACTTCAAATTCTTAAATTTTTGGACTGAGCAACAGGGCTTCCATGAGGTAGCACAAGAAGCATGGGAAATGGAGGTAGATGGGAATACAATATGGAGGCTTCAGAGTAAGTTGAAGGCATTAAGTAAGAAACTTAGCCAATGGTCTAGAGATATTGTAGGAGATGTCAATGAGCAGGTTATGATATGGGAGGCAAAAATGCAGCTACTGGAAGATATAGATCTATACAACAATACCAAATAAGGAAGGGAACAACTCAATAAGGGACATGCTGAATATATAAAATGGCTTGGTATGCAAGAGTTCTTATTGAGACAGAAAACTCAAATTAGATGGTTAGATGGAGATTGCAACAGTAGGTATTTCATAGTGTTCTGAGGAACAAAAGAAAGAATCTTAATTTATATAGAATCAAGAATCACAGAAATAGGTGGATTCAAGGGAATCAAAAAATTGCCAAGGCTGCGGTTAGACATTTTAATCAAATGTTTAATTTGGATCAATCTATTATGAATGATAGATTATGGGATTATATCCCCAAGAAGATCAATGTAGAAGACAATGAGTGTTTGAACAGAATGCCTGATGGTTTTGAGATTAGGGAAGTAATTTTCAATAGGAGTACTGATAGTAGTGCTGAACCAGACGGCTATAATGATAAATTTTCAGAATTGTTGGGAGATCATTAAGGAGGATGTGATTGCCTTTGTTTGTGATTTTTTAAAAGGAAAGATGCTCATAAAATACTACACTCACACTTGTCTTGCCTTAATTCCTAAAGTGGAGTCTCCTACTTGTTTTTTTTTTATCTAAGGCCAATTAGCTTAAGCAATTTCACCAATAAAATTATTTTCAAATTTTGGGTGGATGACTCAACCCAATGTTAACCAAGCTAGTTTCAGAGAACCAAAGTGATTTTGTAACTAGTAGACTTATCACTGAAAATGTGATGCTTGCTTGAGGGATAATTCATGGAATTTCTGAGAAGATTTCTGGAGGCAATGTTGTGCTTGATATGTCAAAGGACTATGACAGATTGTCATGGGCATTCCTTATTCAAGTCCTGAAGAGATTTAGATTCTCAGAAGTTTGGACTGACTATGTTTGGAGAATAATTTCCAATGTTTGGTACTCTATTATTATAATTGGATCTAGGAATGGATTCTTTACATCATCACAAGAGCTCAAACAGGGAGACCCTCTTTCTTCCTCTCTTTTTATTTTGACTACTGAAGTCCTTTCTAGGTCTTTAAATAACTTTCTTACCAATGAAAATTTTATTTCTTTTTTTATGAATCACAGGGGTCCTCTAATAAATCACCTATGATATGCAGATGACATTGTCATTTTCAGTAGTGAAAATAGCAAATCAGTCGAACTCGTCATGAAACAACTGAGAGCTTATGAAAAAGCTTCCGGGCAAAAGATCAACAAAGACAAAAGTTGTTTACTTACGGATTCAAATACTTGTGCGTATAGAATTAACAGATTGAGGGATTGTACTAGATTTATGGAGAAGAACTTTCCATTTACGTATTTAGGTTGTCCTATATATGTGGGAAGAAAGAAGATATCTTACTTTTATGACATGGTTGCCAAAGTGGTCAAGAGACTCGGTAGATGGCAAGGCAAGATGCTTACATATGGAGGTAGAGTTGTGCTAATTAAAAGTGTTCTGCAATCTATTCCTACTTATACCCTCAGTGCAATCAACCCCCCAAAAACTACTCTGAACTTACTTGAAAGACATTTTGCCAGGTTCTTTTGGGGAACTACTGAGGACAAAGGCAAATATCACTGGAGTTCTTGGAAAAATCTATGTCTTCCAAAATATGAAGGTGGTATAGACATTAGAAGCATGGAAGATATATCCACTACCTTAGCTATCAAAAGATGGTAGAGACTTAGAACTCAAGATTCTTTGTGGGCAGAATTTATGCAAGCAAAATATTGTCAAAGAGTCCATCCAGTTGCTAAGATAGGGACTTCTAACTGTTCACATGCCTTCAGACAGCTTATTACTGTAAGAGATCAAGCTGAGAACAATATGATATGGAAAATTTAGGAGATTGCAGTTTTTGGTGGAATAACTGGTCAGAAAGAGGTGCTCTAGCTAGAATAGTTTTCGGCTCTATTAGAAGCTCTAAGGTTAAAGTGAAAGACTACATCAGGAATGGAATATGGAATCTTGACAAATTAAGAAGCTTTATGTCTGAACATCTCCTACAACAGATTAACAATATATCTTCTAAATAGAAAAGCCTTGATCTAAGCAAGGTATGGCATACTTCTATTCCTTTTAAAATGTCTTTCTTGGTCTGAAGATTGTATCAAAGAAAATTACCTTTTGATGAGATAGTAATAAAGTTTGGGAACCAGTTAGTATCTAAATGTACTTGTTGTCTGAGACCAAAATGTGAAACCATGCATCATGTATTTGTTGAGGGAGGAGCTGCTTGTCATACTTGGCGAAGATTTGGAGCTCTTTTGGGAATTAGGCATCAGACATGGCCTATAAGGAGAGTTCTAAAGGAATGGAGGGAAGTCAAACCTATGAATAGCATTCATAAAATGCTTCTACAAATTGTACCAATATGCATATGTTGAGAAATTTGGAAAAGTTGAATTGCTTGTAACTTTGGAGATCAAAAGAAGATGAAATTTTTTAAAATAGAGCTACATGTTTACTGGAGTGTTAACACTGCTTTGAATATTGATTTCTCAAAATGTAAAATAGAAGGTACTTGGTTGCAGATGTGTGATACCATTGAAAGACTAAAACCTATGGTTCTATGGAGGCAAGTGACATGGATCAAGCCTGATGTGAATAGAGTTAAAATCAATACAGATGGTAGTTTCTTGAGTGAGAATAGTAAAGCAGAAATTGGTGGCACAGTTATAGATAGTACAGGGGAGTTTATCATGGCTTTCTCTGTCAAAACTCAATGTTGCTTCCACAACCAAGCTGAAGCACTTGCAACAGTATATGGGGTGAGATGGTGCACTCAGAATGGGTTCAACAGATATGACCTGAAAATAGATTCTCTAGTCATCACCAACATGACTAGAAATGAAGACACCAACAATCTAAAGCTGAGGAAGATGATTAGAGTCATTTCTCAAATGAATGAAATGGCGGATGTACAAATTCTTCATTGTTTCAGGGAAGCCAATCAAGTGTTGACTACTTGGCTAAGTTAGCATCGTCAAGTGGAAATAGTATTTTTTATACCTCTTTTAACCAATTACCTAAAGAGGTGAAATGACCATTTCAACTAGATAGATGGCAACTTTCTAGCATTAGAAGAAGATATGACAAGGCTAATTTCTTTGTTAGTTGACTTTTATAAGCTTGTGTAATGGAAGAGTATAAATATAGGTGTATCTCTTCCCTTTTAAAGATTGAACTAGTCAATCTTTTGTGTTGGAGGCAAGGTCCATGTCCCCCTCTAACTTTGTACATTCTTGATATATATATATAGAGTAGGGGTCTAGCCAGGCTTAACCAAAGGCACAATGCCAGAGCTTAATGGCTTACAACAACAACCACCCAGTATAATCCCACTTAGTGGGGTCTGGGGAGGGTAATGTGTACGCAGACCTTACCCCTACCCTGGGATAAAGAGGTTGTTTTCAAATAGACCCTCGGCATTCTTCCCTCCAAGAACTTCCCACCTTGCTCTTGGGGAGACCCGAACTCACAATCTCTTGGTTGGAAGTGGAGGTTGTTTAATGGCTTAATATAAAAAAAGATTACTTACCTTTTCAAAAATCATACAAAAGTCAATACAATCAGAGATTTAAGAGAATAATATGCATAATAACACAATAAAGTATAATCGGAACAGAGAAAAAAATTAAACTGAATTGAATAAAAGGAAAACAATGGAGAAAATGAAAGGGGTATAGTAACTTATAAGTCTATACTATTAAATATTAAAATACCACCAAAATATTTTATTTTCAGATAAACCCAACGTAAAAAAAATTAGTAAAAAAAAAGCAAGAGAATATCGTCGTGCGTATCCCTGGCTACCGACCTAGCTCCCATGAACACTATTTTTCGGGTCGGTGGGCAAATTAGCATCGATGGCAATGGGAGTTGACGTAGATTGGGTCGACCAGGACCCCATTGAGGTCAGCAGGGTGAACCTCGTTGCTGGGCATTATATTATTGTTCTCGTCGTGGCATCCAGATTCAGCATCACATTGAGAGTTTGACATCCTTAAATTTTCCTGAAATTAAGATGTCAAAGAGCAAGAGTAAAGCAGATTGTGTTATGGAAATTGGTATCGAATTTCAACTATTATCCTTAGCCCCACGATGGGCGCCAAATTGTTTACCCTAAAAAACTGATAACAATTAAATTGTATATGGTTTTAAGAATATGCAGATTAATTCAATCCAAATGATAAATTGTGTTAGATTAAACAGATAAAGGGCGTGATAAATTGTCAAACTAATTATGGGGAATGAACCCGGACTCAGGAACAACTTTAATGTAATGATTGCCTTCGATCTCGGGCTCTTGATAATGAATAATTGATGAACAGCATAAGAACTTTGAATAACAGAGAAAATAAGAGTAAAATTACCTTGGTATGCATGTTACAATTATCCTAATGAATAGTCAGACTCTCATTTATATAATAGGGGAGTTTTACCTTAAGTACAATTCCATAAAAGGTAAAATCTTCCATTTTACTAATCACTAATCTTCTGTAGAAACGTGTTGAGATTCACGTCGTGACATCTGGCTGGGCACGGATATCACGGTCCTTTGTTAGTCGTGTTCAATTATCTGATAACGTTCTCCGAAATTAGAATCGGACCTGGGGGCGTGGCTCTGATTCCTCCAAGGGCAGGTGTTTTTGCCCGAACCTCGACTCGAAGGGATTGAAGCAAGGAGAAGGATTCGACTTCACGTTTTTTCCTATTTCTTCCTATTTTTCCATTGTTAAGAATTCTGGATAAATTTATCTTTCTCTTCAGCTTTCGTTACAGAAAAATCAAAATAACAAAGATTTGAAATTACAACAAAAACAACCTTACTTGAACTTGATGTATGCATTGAACCATGTTGATTTATCTTGGTCAAGCAATAGATAGAGGTAATCAAAAGGTTCTCAGCAATATATTTATTTTAGTAGTTTATGAATTAAAAAGAATCAAAGGCAGAGGAGGACACAAAGAGCTCACACCATAAAGTAGCAAAAACTATTAAAAATTTTCGAAAGGACGTGTCATGTTCAATGAAATTTCCAAAAATCAAAGCAGATTTACTTTGTTATTTTGCTGCATTAATGGGAAAATGCACAATTACCCCTGACATATATCTGAAATCTCAATTACACATTTTTTCTTTGCGGGAACCTAAACTTATTTTAAATGTAATTGTTTGCACCCTTAACGCTGACAATCAAACTCTTGGCAAGTGGTGAGCTACACGCGCCCCACCATGTATTTTTAATGTTTTTTTTTATTCTTTCTTTTTTTTTCTTATCCTTTTTTCATATTTCTTATTATCCTCATTTTTTTGGTTATTTCATTCTCTTTCTTTTTGTTTTGGTCACCGGCGACATAAAATGGTGGTCGTCGAAATATCACAAACACCATTTTTTCCGGTAATTTTTTTTTTTCGACGACAGATTTTTATCCCGGTCTAAGTATATTTTGTTTTTTATATATATATATATAAAATTTGAAAGTGTAATTTATATGTGGCAGGAAGAGCAAAAGAAATAAAAACGAATATAAGTTGACAAAAAAAATTTCAGTTAAAATTTCAATACATTATTTTTTTCCGGCGTGGGAAGGTTTTCCGATGATAAATTTTTTCTCCCCAAATCTGATTGTATTTTGCTGTGCTTATGAATAGATCTTTTTGAGAGTTTAATTTGTGTGTGAAAAGAAAAAAAAATAAAAGAAAACGGTTAGACAAAGTCGTCGGTGAATGAATATCCACCGGAATTAGAGAAGAAATAAAAAAAAGTAAAAGAAAAAAAAAAGAAAAAGGAAAAGGAAAAAAAAGTAAGAAAAAATGGTAAAAAAGAATAAAAAAATATACTGAAAATTATTTTTTCTTACTTCTCACTCTCCTTTGGAGAGTGAAATACACTCACTGTGCCACGTCAGCGTTAAGGGTGCAAATAATTACATTTAAAATAATTTTAGGGGGGT
>MU771407.1:12058-22632 GCA_026770625.1 Nicotiana glauca | reverse complement strand
TTATTTTTTTCCGGCGTGGGAAGGTTTTCCGATGATAAATTTTTTCTCCCCAAATCTGATTGTATTTTGCTGTGCTTATGAATAGATCTTTTTGAGAGTTTAATTTGTGTGTGAAAAGAAAAAAAAATAAAAGAAAACGGTTAGACAAAGTCGTCGGTGAATGAATATCCACCGGAATTAGAGAAGAAATAAAAAAAAGTAAAAGAAAAAAAAAAGAAAAAGGAAAAGGAAAAAAAAGTAAGAAAAAATGGTAAAAAAGAATAAAAAAATAATCTGAAAATTATTTTTTCTTACTTCTCACTCTCCTTTGGAGAGTGAAATACACTCACTGTGCCACGTCAGCGTTAAGGGTGCAAATAATTACATTTAAAATAATTTTAGGGGGGTAATAGGATTCCCGCAAAGAAAAAGTGTATAATTGGGATTTCGGGTATAGGTCGGAGGTAATTGTGCATTTTCCCTAAAAATAAACTGTACTGATTTTCAATATGAGATTAAAATTTTCCCAAAGCCAATAAGTAGAAAGACATGTAGAAAATCGATTTATCAAGCCAAATTAATTGTTTAGATTTTAGAATTTTAGAAAGAGCAAAAACATATTTTTACAACTCTATCTTAAATAAGAATAAATACGCAAGCTATGAGGCCATAGATCTGTAAATGAAAAGAGACTCTATAAATCAATAAATGAATCGTGTGGCCAGCACTTTTTATACAGGTGCTGCTGGTCAAAAAAGGAAACTACAACAAACTATATAAAATTACATGTTACAATTAAATAAGAATGTGTACACCACACTATGTTGTTTGGTGGAGTACTTGGAAATCCAAAACTCGGAAGAATGCAAAATTTAAGTCCAAAGTTAAGTTCGTAACTTATCGATCAATATTAGTGACAAACTAACTTAATAACTTTGATGATAAAAGATAACGGTTCCCGTAAGTGGAGTCTAATGAGGATAGTATGTCTCTGCTCGTACCTAACGAAGATAGAGATGTTATTTTCCAGGAGATCCTAGTTATAAATCTGTATTGTTGTAAATAAATTAAATAATAATCTTTCTGAAAAGAAAAACAGAAAGTTAGTATAAAATAAAATTCTGAAAACAATAAACTTCTTCAAAAATAAATTCTGAAAAACGTTGTAGGAACAAATCGAGCCCACTGAATACACAATGTGTCCTTAAGGAAATTATTCCCCTCAAGTATCCGAGGTTATGGAATATATCCTCCCAGGATAGAACGATTTAACTCACCAGTGTATCGGTACCTAAAATTCTGGTGATCGGCGAACCACTCGATGGTCGTAAAACACACTTGAAATATTTTGTGCAGAAGAAGAAGAAGATTCAGAAAATTTAGTAAGTAAATATTCTAGGATTTGAAGGTCTATTTATAGCCAACTTGGTGATGTTTCTGAAGAGGTTTGCAACTTTTCAGAATAATCATGGCTGTTAGAACAGGTGTGACCCTCTGAAGATGTTTATAACCTTTCAGAACAGTCATGGCTGTTGGAACAGGTGTGACCCTCTAAAGAGGTTTGCAACCTTTCAGAACAGTCATGGCTGTTAAAAATTTTTGCGGGAAATTTAAAACGAATTTAAATTAATCCGGGAAAGAAAAACGGGCTAGACCGGACGGGGTCGCGGGTCATCGCTCCATTTCTTTTCCCACCATTTTCCATTCATACCTCTTTTGTTATTATTTATTAAATAACAAACCCAACAATCCCCCATATGAATGGGGAATGGCTATAAACTTAAAGGAATGCACGGGCGTGTGTGTGTTTTACAAACAAGAATTGATTGCATCTAGATAAGTAGGTTTCCCTTTGAACTTTCCGTAATGAACTTATATCGGATATACTCGGTCAATCGGTAGATTTGATATCTTTGAACCGTCGAGTTTTGATGTATACCTAGACAACATAAGCCAGACAATCAATCCTTAACCATCTATGGTTCTCACGGTTGTGTTCGTTTCAGCCATGAGCACCGCCTGGTTTCATGAGTGCTTAGAGAATGGGCATTTACTTTCATTCTCCTTAAAGCGGCTTACACTTCATACTCACATAGGTGATTCCTAAACGTGTAATGCTAAAGACACACTATTTGATCATATCTTGCCAGACTTAGCAAATCATTAAAAAGCTTTAAGCTTTATTGACTCACCAAAAAAGCCTTAATGCTTTACCTCATTTTTGAACATTGTCTTCATCATGAGAGTGGGTTGAGTTGATTGACAATGTTGAACCATCATTCATAACTTTGTTTGATCTCTTTGAACCTAACTCTTGGGATCTCCAGTCTGCTAGGTAGAGTTACCGCCATGATGACTTGTCCTAGGCCTTTAACCTCATTCCTTTTGATGATCTTTCAACCACCTCTCTAGATAGGCCTTTTGTAAGTGGATCCGACACGTTATCTCTTGACTTTACGTAGTCAATTGTGATAACACCACTAGAGAGTAGTTGTCTAACAGTATTGTGTCTCCGTCGGATATGACGAGATTTTCCGTTATACATAACGCTCCCTGCCCTACCTATTGCCGCTTGACTATCACAATGTATACATATAGGTGCCAAAGGTTTGGGCCAAAATAAAATATCTTCTAAGAAATTCCGGAGCCATTCAGCTTCCTCACCGGCCTTATCTAAAGCTATGAATTCAGATTCCATTGTAGAACGGGCGATGCACATTTGTTTGGATGATTTCCAACACTACTCCACCCCCAATTGTGAAAACATATCCACTCGTGGATTTAACTTCAGATGATCCGATGATTCAATTTGCATCACTATATCCCTCAATCATGGAAGGATATTTGTTATAATGCAAAGCATAATTTTGGGTATGTTTCAGATATCCCAAAACTCGTTTCATTGCCATCCAATGTATTTGATTGGGATTACTTGTAAACCGACTCAGTTTGCTAATAGCACATGCTATATCTGGTCGCGTACAATTCATGATATACTCTTGCATAGTCCAATTGTGAGTCACTTTCACCTTCATTCTTTTGAAGTGCATAACTCACGTCAATTGGAGTCTTGGCAATTTTGAAATCCAAATACTTGAACTTGTCAAGTACCTTTTCAATGTTGTAAGACTGTGATAATGCTAGATCTTGTGAAGTCTTGCGAATTCTGATTCCTAAGATCACATCAGCAACTCCTAAGTCTTTCATGTCAAATTTGCTAGCCAACATGCGCTTTGTAGCATTTATATCTGTCATACTTTTGCTTATTATCAACATGTCATCAACATATAAACAAACAATGACTTCATGACCTGGAGTATTTTTAATGTAAACACATTTATCACACTCGTTGAATTTAAATCCATTTGCTAACATTGTTTGGTCAAATTTTGCATGTCATTGTTTGGGTGTTTGTTTAAGTCCATAAAGCGACTTAACAAGTTTGCACACTTTCTTTTCTTTACCAGGAACCACAAAACCCTCAGGTTGTTCCATGTAAATTTCTTCCTCCAATTTTCCATTTAGGAAAGATGTTTTAACATCCATTTGATGGATTTCAAGACCATACACGGCCGCTAGTGCCACTAACACCCTAATAGATATTATCCTCGTTACTGGCGAGTAAGTGTCAAAGTAATCAAGGCCTTCCTTTTGTCTATAACCTTTGACAACAAGTCTTGCCTTATATTTGTCAATAGTGCCATCAGCTTTAATTTTCCGTTTAAAGATCCATTTCGAACCTAAAGGCTTATTTCCTGGAGGAAGATCAACCAATTCATGTGTATGATTATCTAAAATTGATTGAATCTCACTATTGACGGCCTCTTTCCAAAATGCTGAATCAGAAGATGACATAGCTGCTTTAAAAGTTTGAGGCTCATTTTCAAGCAAGAATGTCACAAAATCTGGTCCAAAGGACGTAGATGTTCTTTGACGTTTGCTACGCCTTGTATCTTCTATACTTGGAGTATTTTTCTTTGGTTCTTCCCGAGGTCGTTTAGGTTTTTCACTTAACGACTCGCTTTCAGTTTTATACGGATAAATGCCTTCAAAGAATTCAGCATTATCTGATTCCATTACCGTATTAACATGAATCTCGGGATTATCAGATTTATGAACCAAAAATCAACATGCTTTACTATTTGTAGCATATCCAATGAAAATGCAATCTACTATTTTTGGTCCAATTTTAATCCTTTTAGGTAAAGGAACATGTACCTTTGCTAGACACCCACACACTTTAAAATATTTCAAGTTGAGTTTTCTTTCTTTCCATTTTTCATATGGAATAGATTGCGTTTTGCTGTGGGATACTCTGTTGAGTATTCGGTTAGCTGTAACGATAGCTTCCCCCCACAAACTCTGCGATAATCCGGAACTTATTAATAAAGAATTCATAATTTTTTTTAATGTCCGATTTTTCCTTTCCGCAATTCCGTTGGATTGAGGTGTGTAAGGTGCACTAGTTTGATGGATAATTCCATATTCCCAACATATTTCTGCAAATGGAGATTCATATTCTCCACCTCTATTATGTTGTTGAGCCAACCACAAGAATTGTTGTTTGTGTCATTATATAGCCAGAATTAATAAATTGTGAAGTTTTTAATCTTCAAACCAATCTGACACATTCAGAATTAATAAACGGTGAAGTTTTTAATCTTCAAACCGAGTAACATTTGATACAACTAGATCTAATAAACGATGAAGTTTTTAATCTTCAAACTGATTAATATGTGACACAATAAAATTTAATAAACGGTGAAGTTTTTAATCTTCAAACCGAATAATAAATTGGAGTAGAATATCACTAAGATTTTAATCTCCAAAATGAATATAAAGTCACTTAGACTTTAATTTCCAACAAATGAGTAGAAAGTCACGAAGACTTTAATCTCAATGAACGAGTACAAAATCACGCAGATTTTGATCTCGAAGCAGGAGTAGAAAATCATGAGAATTTTAATTCCCTTTCCAAATAGTTTTTCAACTAAACCATTATAACACTTAAACAGTTTGATCCTTTTATCTAATCAAACACATATATGTTCATCTTTACATATATTAAGATTTCAAGAATATTTTCAAGTATTAGGTGTAGGCCTAACTCATGTCTTACAACCTTGAAATAATTTTTTCACATAATTTCAAGCATGCTAACAAAGTTATATACCAAAATATCTAACTAATATAACCTTAGTTATTCTTAATTAATTTGCATGCATGACTCAATATATATTTGAGATCACCACATAATGAACATCTACTCTAACATTTATAGAAACTGAATTTCATAAATCACAAAGAGTAGAAAGTTAATTAAAAATTAGTCAAGTAAAGAATCATAACCCAATTTTGTATTTTCATCAAGCCGTTTCAATTTTCCAGCAAAGATACGATGCATCAGATTCTTCATTGTCAAACGCCGCTTGCGGCTTCTGCAATTGCTGGGTCTAAAAGTAAGTTATCACAAATTCCTTTGAAGTATCTTATCCGGTGTTTGATTTCTTTTCCTTGATAATATGACTTATTCCAAGAATGACGTGGAATAACATCTTGTCAAATGGGACAAATGAATTAGTTATTGAAGGCATTGCACCGTCATTCTTTGTGATTCTGTCAATTATTATCCAACTCTTCTCTTTTATGAAATGGCTTCAAGAGATATATTATACCACTGGATAAGAGTGACCACTAGGCAGCACAAAACCTTGTTAGAAAGCCATAAAATATTTGCGAAGAGCAACTGCTTGTTAAAAATATATAACATAAAACCCGAAATATGTCTATTTTAGTAGCCACCAGAAACACAAATTATTTAATGGCGTTTGTGTCCTGTAATGCAAAAATGCATTCTTCAAACCAGACAAACAACCATCACACATGCATGTGAGTCCAACCTGACGCCACAGTGAACTTGCATATTTCATTCCTATATCTCCAAAAAGTACCACAAACATGGTAGCCTAGAATAAAACTTCATGGAATAATTAGTTAATAACAAAGAAATTACCTATTGAAAATTAACAAAGAAATTAACTACTAAAACATTGGGGAGAGTTGGTTTAGGTTAGTTAATTTTTTTATTTTATTTTTTAAAATCATATTCTTTTTTATTTTTTGAAATAAAAAGTATATATATTCATTAAAATTCAAACAATATTATTGAAAAAAATATAATAAAATTTAAAATAAAAAATATATATTTTCAAGAGTAATAAAATGTATATCTTCTATTATATTACAAAAAAATAGCAGACAAAAATATTAAACAAGTAATATGCTAATAATCTATCTATATATTATTAAAAGCCAAAGAAAAAGGCACCACATTAATACAAGTGGTAGATTAGATAAAAGCCACATGGCATAATTAGTTAATAATAAAAAAATAATTTATTAAAAATTAACTACTCAAATATCGATGAGGGTTGGGTATATCGTATTGACAAATAAAATGACAATTGAAATTTATTAAAGCAATACGGTCTAATAGTATCAAACAAGAATGATTATAATTTATTTATTTTTAATATTGACTGCACATCGCGCGGGTACGACTACTAGTGACAAGCTAAAAAAAGGAGGAAAAAGATGAAGTGCATTCCCGTTTGATGAGAGGTGCCACGTAACCGCGGCTATGTCCCTCAATTATATTTATATATAGATAATATAACTCAAGGGCACTTTATAGATGACCTGAATAGTATTAATTAAAACATTTAATTCAAAAGTTCCAATTTTTAGTGAGGTTAAATTTAGTACAAATTTTTTATTTTACTGTTGATTTACTTTTTTTTTCTACCTCTTGAAGTTCAATAAATGTTCTGTATGATATTAAATATTTTCTCCCGTTAAATGCTTGGATGATAAAGTTATAACTTTTGTACTTCTTAATTTATATTATATGATTTCATTGTTCATTTATTTGTTTTACTTTATAACTTATACTTAATATTATATATTTAATTTAACATCTTCGACTTTACATAATTCTCATATATTTTATGATCAATTAATATTCTATGAATTTATTCGTTTTCAAATTTATTCTTATGTTAAAATTAAACTATCATTTTCAATAATATAATATCATATAATTCATATTCTAGTATACTTTGCTTAATGAGTAGCATAATGCAAATGCGACCCTCGCAAATGCGACCCATACTTTGCTTATGTCGCAATTGCGACCCATACTTCACAAATGGACCAAATACATAACTGGACCCTTAAACTTGATCTTTTTTGTCACTTGGATACTTAAACATAGAGTTGTTCCTATTAGGTCCTTCAACTAAACTATATATGTGCCAATTAGACACTTTGTAGACCATTTGAGAAAAACTTTTATAAAAAATAACGATGGATATGTAATTAGCTGCACTTGTGTATTTGATAGCTTTTAAGGCTTTCTTCTTTGCTTCTGAAATAGCTGCATTTGTATATTTGACAGCTTTGCTCTTTTGTTGAAGTACTATTTTTGTTAAAAGTTGTAATGTCAAAATGCAACTTCTATTAACCACTTGTATATTTTAGTTTGTAAAGTTTTATTCCAGTAGCGTGTAAAGAGAACTAGCATGCCAAATGAGAATAGTCAAATCCATGTACACTATACTTTNTAAAAATTAGCTTTAAGTGAAATAATATATTAGAATATAATAATTATAAAATAATAATCACAATATTTTTCTCATATTCACACGTCTTTCCTCACGCACTCAATTATGTCACTACAAAGTGTCTAATTGGCACAAATGTAGTTTAGTTGAAGGGCCTAATAGGAACAACTCTATGTTTAAGTGTTCAAGTGACAAAAAAGGCCAAATTTAAGGGCCCGGTTATGTATTCTGCCTCACAAATGCGATGGCAGGAGTTTCACAAATGCGGCAGAGTCCTTTGCAAATGTGAACTCTACCCAGCAGCCCAGACTTTGCAATTGCTATGGATGCTTCGCAATTGCGATTGTCGCATTTACGACCAATACATCACAAATGCAATGATACCAGTACCTGCAATCAAAAACAATGAAAAATTATTCCGAAACTAATTCGAAACTCACCCGAGGCCTCGGGGCTCCAAACCAAATATGTGCATAAGTCTAAAAATACAACATGAACTGGCTCGCGCGCTGAAATCATCAAAATAACTTCTAAACCCATGAATCGGACGCCAAAACGCACGAAAATCAAACTAAGCTTCAAGAACTTTTAGAATCACAACCGAGCGTCTGAACAATATCAAATCAACTCCGAATAGCGTCGAATTTTGCAGACAAGTTTCATATGACAAACGAACCTACTCGATGGTTCAAATCATGCATGACAACCTCGAAACGATGAAGCACACCTCAAGGCGAAATTAATGAACTTGAAACTTCAACTTCCACAACTGATGCCGAAATCTATCAAATCATCTCCGATTCACCTCAAATTTCACACACACATCATGTTTGATATTACGGGCCTATTCCAACTTCCGAAATTGAAATCCGACCCTGATATCAAAAAGTCCACTTCGGGTCAAACTTTCCAAAAATCCAACTTTCGCTATTTCGAGCCAAATTCAACTACGGACCTCCAAATCACAATCTGGATGCGCCCCTAAGTCCAAAATCACCCAACGAAGCTAACGAAACTGACAAAACTCCATTCCGAGGTCAAATGCTAAAACGTCAAACTTGGTCAACTCTTCCAACTTAGTACTCAACTCTCGAAGTTCATTCTGCTAAATCGATTCCGGATAACTCGAAAACCATTACCGACGATTTGTGCAAGTCACATTACATCATGTGAAGATACTCGAGCCTTCAAATACCGAGCGAAATATAAATACTCAAAACGACCAGTGGGGTCGTTACATTTTTTTTTCAATTATAAGTATATATAGTCTTTATGCATGTCATTTTAGAAAAGCATAATTAACGTAGGCTCATTGAATACTGGAAATATCAAATATAAAATTGAATTTGATACCACAATATCAAGCTACAAATTTTAAGTCGTCGCTATATAAATATTGTATATTGTATGATAAAACTTTTGTTGTAACTAAGTTGCGGTTTGATTAGAGACAATAAAATTATTTGTCACTAATTATTTATACTTTTAGTGACAAAAAGTAAGGTCACAAAAAAGTATACAATTTTATGGCTAAAGTTTACATCGTTTAGTTACAAATTTTGAATCGTCGGTATTTGGCAATACATTTTTAGTGTCGAAACCTTTTCATACACAAAGTTCAACTTATTACAAGACAAATAAATTTCCGTCACAAATCGTATGCAACATTGGTGACGAAACTAATTTGTCACGAATAATTTTACTTTTGTGGCTAATACTATACAAAAATGGCGCCAAATCATTTTTTGACGGGAAACTTTTTCAGATCCAATTTTTACCGCAAAAATTTATATGTTGTCACTAAAAATAAGTGCCTCATGCATTTAAAGATGAAATGTAATTTTTGTCGCGATAAGTGAACAATCAGTGACGAATTTTGTATCTTAGCTAATAATTTTGTAGCTAAATATCACATTTGTTGTAGTGAGGAGTAGTTGCAATAGTTCAAAAGAAAGAAAAATATATAACACTAATTGAATAGCAGAAAAAAATGAAGAATGAACATACAAAACAATATTGAGCCTAAATCTTACCCGTGATATGGATCCTGCCATACCAGAAATTATCAACAAATCAGCAAATTGATCTTTGTTAAAATGAAATTGCGCCTTCAAAAGATAGTGCATTGATTTTTATGAAACCCAATTAACTTGTAATTGAAGTCCTCCAATAAATAGAAATACAAACTAATTTCTTGTATATGACATTGAAAAATCAAACTTACAAGTAAAGAAGCCTCAACTCCAACTTGTGCAACAGGGGCATATGAAGTTGGTTCAAAGTCTACGGTCTGCCCTCTCATAATTGAGGATCTGAATCGGCCTCGTCAAATGCATGTGGAGGTTGGAATCTGTATAAATTACCAAGTTCTGATGCATTTTTATGGTTCTAGCATAGCGGATACAAGACCTCATTAATTATTGTAATATGTCTGTTTTATGCAGATGCTTTGTGAAGAACCAGTTCTGTTTGTGAAAATAGCAAACGTAATAATAGGAATTGGCTTGACTATCTTACAATGGGTTATGGAAAGGAGGAATGACAAAACATGGGCGACGTTCGTTGTAGAGGTATCTACTTATGGGTGCTTATTGCATTAGAACAATACTGCTTGCACTTTTGTCATCTTCAACACTACCTAAAATTATGTGAACGTCGCCCATGTTTATGTGAACCACCTCATCTAAAGATCAAGCTACTAGTAGAAAAAAGACACTTTAGATATTCATTTTAAGTTTCCAATACACCTACTCAAGTGCAGGCATAATTGGTTACTTGTACCAAGCACATGAAAACATTTTTGTGGCAGTGAGACTTGAAATAAAAAACAGTCACTATGCAGAATATGAAAAACATCACCAGCTTATTTCCCAAGATAGAATCCAAAAAGAGACAAATGGCCTCAATCCTTACATCAATCAACTCCCCACATCTCGAAAGTGTCAATAAAACCAATTTCAACAGTTAAACAAT
>MU771402.1:10989-23055 GCA_026770625.1 Nicotiana glauca | reverse complement strand
TAGAATTTGTAATTAGTTTATCCTTATTAAACAAGTTTGGATTGGCTAGAAGTATAATGGTTCCCAAACAATGTTAAATATAGGGAATTAATTCACAATTATAAAAATTGGACTTCTAATTAGGTAGCGGGCTCAAGCTAAAAGGTATCCCCTTTTGTTTGAGTTCGGACTTGAATTGGGGGTTCGAATTTATAGTCATGGATTAATTGGCCTTTAGAGACAAAACAAAAATAGACAATTTAGATACGTTAGCTTGGCCTTAATAAATATAATGAGACGAGCCTCGCCAAATCAAAATACATAATTGTGGGGCCCTCAATAATTGTTTAAATAAAAATAATTAGTATTCAGGATAGGCTATTTAGCGAATTTCACGGCCTTCCCAAAAGATATAACACGTTAGCCTCTTTAGGCGCGATTTTTAATAATTTTAACCTTCCTAATACGGGTGTGCATTTCATGCGACCCAAATCTTAATACTAAAACGTTGAATAAGAATGTATCAAGGATCCGGGTGCATTTCATGTGACGTGATACGAAAATACGTTCTTAAACGACGTTCACTTTCTTAAAATAAAATAATTTGACAAAAAGCGGTAATTAATTCTAAAAATGCACAAATAGGACAAATATTTTAGCCAAATACGACAGTTGAGCGACCATGCTAGAACCACGGAACTCGGGAGTGCCTAACCCCTTCTCCCGGGTTAACAGAATTCCTTACTCAGGTTTCTGGTTCGCTACTACTAAACAGAGTCAAACTCTTCCTCAATTCGGGATTCAAAACCGGTGACTTGGGACACCATAAATCTCCCAAGTGGCGACTCTGATTCTTAAATAAAAACGAATCCCGTTTCGATTGTCCTTAAAATGGAAAAACTCCTTTATTACTATATCTCTTCCTGAGGTGTAGTAAAGGCCGATATTTATAGCGGTAAAAAAGGAGGTGTGACAACAAGGAACTCATAACGACCATACCGAGTCATGGAAGTAGTCTTCGGGATGTCTGGCTCCCGAATCTTCAACTGATGGTAACCTGAGCGCAAGTCAATCTTAGAAAACAGCCGTGCACCTTGAAGCTGGTCAAACAGATCATCAATACGATGCAAAGGACAATAGTTCTTCACTGTAACCTTGTTCAACTGGCGATATTCAATACACATACGCATAGAACCATCCCTTTTCTTTACAAACAAGACAGGAGCACCCCAAGGTGATACACTGGGTTGAATAAAACCCTTATCAAGCAATTTATGCAACTGATCCTTCAACTCAGGAGGAGCCATACGATACGGAGGAATAGAAATGGGTTGAGTGCCTGGAAACAAATCAATGCCAAAATCAATATCTCTATCAGGCGGCATTCCTAGAAGATCAGCTGGAAATACATCGGAAAAATCCTATACTACTGGGACTAAATCAACTGAAGGGGTATCAATACTGGCATCTCTCACATAAGCCAAATACGCATCACACCCCTTCTCAACCATACGTTGAGCTTTAAAAAAAGAAATAAATATACTGGGAGTTTGATCTAAATTACCCCTCCACTCAACACACAGTACACCTGGCATGGCCAACGTCACGGTTTTGGTGTGACAATCAAGAATAGCATAATGGGGAGACAACCAGTCCATGCCTAAGATAATATCAATATGTACCATATTAAGCAACAATAAATCGACTTTGGTCTCTAAACCACTAAGAGCAACCAAACACGACTGATAAACGCGGTCTACAACAAGAGAATCTCCCACAGGAGTAGAAACATAAACAAGAGAGCTCAAAGAATCCCGAGATACACCTAAATGCGGAGCAAAATAAGAAGACACATGTAGTATAAATGGAGCCTGGATTGAATAGGACTGATGCATCTCTGTAACAAACCAGTATAATACCTGTGATGACAGAATCAGAGGCAACAACCTCAGTACGGCCAGGGAGGGCATAGTATCGGACCTGGCCTCCCCATATAGGGCGACTTCCACCTCTCCGACCTCCACCTCTAGCTGGCTGAGCAGGTGGGGTAGCAACTGGTGCTGTAACTGTAGCCGGAGAACTCTGCAGGGCATGCTGTGGCTGAGAAGTCTGTGGAGGTGCATCCCTCCCAAAGTTTGGGGTAATCCCTCACCATGTGGCATGCGTCACCACACTCGAAACAAGCTCTAGGAGGACGTGGTGGTTGTGACTAGCTTGGGCCAAGTCTGCTGGACTGACCTCTGAAAGCATCTCGTGCAGGAGGCACGCTAGAAACCGAAGGTGCACAATAAGGCTCCTGAGGCCTAGTAGGAGCTGGAATACCACTGGATGCTAAAAGACCTGAATGAACAGGGTGACTCATATAACCCCTACCATGACGACTTGCAGCTGGGGCACAGGCTCTAGAATAATGGCCCGACTCTCGAGACCTCTTTGCCTCCCTCTCCTCTCTCTCCCTAGCATGCGTACCATCAATCCTCGTAGCAATGCTCACCACCTGCTAATAAGGAATATCCATCCCCAACTCACGAGTCATGCTAGACCTGATGCTAGGAATAAGCCCCTAAATAAACCGGCGAACTCTCTCGCGAACAGTAGAAACCAAGGTCGGTACATGTCTAGCCAAGCTAGTATAACGGACAACATACTCTGACAGTCATAGCACCCTAGCACAAATGCTCAAACTCGGCGCGCCATGCATCTCTGAGGCTCTAAGGAACAAACTCTCTCAAAAATAGATCTGAAAACTAGGTCCAAGTCAGCAAAGTATCCTCGTCCAGATTGTCTAGCTCATAGGTGCGCCACCACTCATAGACGGCTCCTCAAAGTTGGAAAGTATTGAATGAAACCTCGCTCGATCCTAATATACCCATGGTACAAAGAATTTGGTAGCACTCTCCTAGAAATCCCAAGTCATCCCCTGAGGCTAATCCACTGAATACAGGAGGATAATACTTCTTGAACCTCTCAAGTCTCCGCTGCTCACCCTCTAAAGTCGCTGCCCTGTCCTCGGGATGGCCTGGGGATACAGGTTGTATAGGAATAATCTCCTGGACCTGATCAACATGCACTCGTTGCTCAAGAGTGCGGGCGGTGGGAGTCTATGCTCCTCCCCCGGCCTGGGATGTAGCTGTAGCAAGGGGAAGCAACCCTGACTAAGCCAAAGTGGTATACATGCCCATGAACTGTGCCAGAGTCTCCTAAATGCTGATGTGGTAGTAGTAGTAGTAGGCGTGTCAGGTGCCTGGAATCCAACTGGAACTGCTGGTGGCTCCTCAATGGCAGCTCACGCAGGTGCTCTGGCTACACCACCTGCGCGTCTTCAGCCTCTACCGCGGCCCCGGCCTCTGACTTGATCATCTCGGGTAGCACGTGTCCTCACCATCTGTTATAGAATAGAAGATAGAAGTTTAGAATTCTGATGTCAAAATCTCGCAAGATAAGGAAATGTAATGAAATGGAATTTTCCTAACAGTTACATAGCCACTCGTAGATAAGTACAGATGTCTCCGTACCGATCAACGAGACTCTAATAAACAGGCTTGTGATTCATGACTCCTATGAAACTAGAGCTTTGATACCAACTTGTCACGACCCCAGTTCGCCCTCCGTGAACCATCGTGATGGCACCTAGTCTCTATGACTAGGTAAGCCTAAATTGAGAAAGAAAACCAATTGCGGAAAATAAAACAAATTAAAATAGTAATAAAGTAATAAACAGCATTTAAATGTGCCGCTCAGCATACACGATATTTAATTCTCAAAACCAATACATAAATCCAAGACCCAACAACCCACAAATAACAAGCTAAGAAATACTACATAGCTCTAACTCCAGAATGTTTAACAAGAATGGAAATACAGAAGGTCTAATACTAAACAGGAAGAATAGAAAGGGACTCCTCAGTTTGCGGATGCGGTAGATATACCTCGAAGTCGCTATAGGAGTTTCCTCGCCTCAGGGGTGATAGGACTGAGTCAAAGTACCTAGATCTGCACATGAAAAACATGCACAGAAAGGGCATGAATACACCATAGCGGTACTCAGTAAGTGCCAAGCCTAACCTCGGTTGAGTAGTGACGAGGAAGGTCAAGGCCCTACTGAGGTTAAATAAAATATATAGTTCGACAATGTAGAACAGAGCAATATAAATAAGTACAAAGTAAAACAAGATATAAAGGACAGTAACAACTAAACAGAGGCAATGTAAACACAACAAGAAAATATAGCTTAACACCAATAATATCAATCGGGGATCATCCACGATACCGTCCTGCAGTCCTAATTATACATATCCAATAAGTCTTTCGAGATACCGTCCCGTAGTCTAGCTCATAATACACGAGGATCTACCGGAATCCCATTTCGTAGTCCCAAAAATAAATATTCAGTACTGGGGGAATCTACCGGGTGCATTCCCATAGTTCCATATAACTGTGCAGGGGGATCTACCGGAATCCCACATCCGTAGTGCCAAATGTAAACAGACAAAGGGGGTGCTACCAGAATCCCACATCCGTAGTCCCAATGTAAATATGCAGCAGCAACATGAGAAATATTCAGAAATGTCAAACTTCATATTAAGGTAAACAAATAGTCTAGCCTAGTATGCTGCACAGAATTCAGGTAAAGCAATTGAACAAATAAGGCAATTTAATCACTTAGACATGCTTTCCTAAGCTAACAGCATGCCTATAGTGCAAGTAATAAAACAGGAAAAAAACATACTAGTAGTTACTTAATGAAAATCGGATTTCCAAAAATTATCACAAGTACGCTCTCGTCACCTTAGGTACAAGGCATTTCAATTATCAAATAAACCAAATCCTAAGGTAAAAGTCTCCCACACAAGGTTAGGCAAGCCTTTTACCTCGAACCGGCTCAATAATAAACCCAAAACCACGTCTTTTCCATGAGTACTCGACTCTAAATGCCCCAAATCTATTCAATTCAATTGCATATTGTAAATAACACTTGAAGTAACTAATTCTACAATTAAATTCTAAGATAATATGCGAAATTAGGTAAAATAACCAAAATGCCCCTCGGGCCCACGTCTCGGAATCGGGTAAAATTTATATTCTCAGAATCCTCACACTCTCACGAGTTAATGCATACAAAATTATCAGAAATTGGACCTCAAATGGTCCCTCAAATCATCACTCAAAGGTCTCCAATTAGTCAATCCATAACCCCACAATTACCACTGATTTTCCTTAATGTTTCATGCTTAAATTGATAAAAATCATTCTAATAACAAGTTTAGGGACCAAAGACCTTACCCCAATGAACTCCTCTGAAAATCCCTCTTGAAAAGTGGTTCACAAGCTTCTTCCCATTTGAAGAAGATGAAAAATGGCTAAATTTCGCGAAGGCAAGAATTTATATGTTCTGCCCAACGATTTTCGAATTTGCAGCCCTGAGACCGCACCTACAGTCCTGCTTCTGCGAAACCCGGTCGCATCTATGACATTTCATTAAAGGAGGACTTTCCGCACATGCGACTACATTACCGCAGATGCGGTGCTGCTTCTGCGGTTACCTGACCACATCTACGGTCGACTCCTCTTTTGCCTCAAACCGCTTATGCGACTGCTCAGCCGCTTCTGTGGTACCGCACCTGCGGGACCCAAACCGGAAGTGTCATTATGACAGAACCAACAGCTAAAGCTATAACTCTAAATCAAAAATCCTTCTATCAACCATCTGATATCATCCTAAGGCCCCCGGGACCTCAACCAAACTTACTAATATATCCTATAACCTCATTCAAACTTGTTCTTTGGAACACTCAAAATAACATCAAAACACCAAATTCGCATTGGCTTCAAGCCTAAGAATTCCAAAATCTTCTAATTACGCTTTTGATCAAAAACCAACCAAACCACATTCGAATGACCTGAAATTTTGCACACATATCCCAAATGACACAACAGAACTACTGCAACCCTCGGAATTCCTTTTCAACCCTCAGATAAAAATCTCACTATCAAACCGGAAACTCCAAAACTTCAACTTTCGACATTTCAAGTCTAAATTAGCTACGGACCTCCAAAACACAATCCGAACACGTCCTTAAGCCCGAAATCACCCAACGGAGCTAACAGAACCATCAGAATTCCATTCCAAGGCTATCTTCACACTGTTTTGACTACGGGCAACTTTCTAACACTTAAGCTCTAATTTAGGGACTAAGTGTCCAAAAACTCTCCGAAACTTAAAACCGAACATCCCGGCAAATCAAAATAGCAAAAAAATACGGGAAAAGTGGTTAATAGGGGATCGGGGAATTAATTCTTAAGACAACCGATTGGGTCGTCATAATAACTTGAAGCTGAACCCCACCAAGTGTGCATTCAGGGTTTCCACAGGAAAGTTATTGGGATTCATCGTCAGCCTTCGAGGGATTGATCTAAAGTCAAGGCCATTTAGGAGTTAACACCTCCCAGTAGAAAAAATGACGTGATGAGCTTCCTAGGATGTCTCAACTATATCAGTCGATTTGTAGCACAATCCACAGTTATATGTGAACCCATCTCCAAGATGCTAAGGAAAAATGCCGAGACAAGCTGGACCGAGGATTGTTAGAGAGCCTTCGACAAAATCAAAGAGTATTTATCCACACCACCAGTTCTAGTCCCTTCAGAACCAGGAAGACCTTTGCTACTCTATCTATCTGTATTGGATGGAGCCTTCGGATGTGTTCTGGGACAATATGGCGAGATAGGGAGAAACGAGCAAGCCATATATTACTTGAGTAAGAAGTTCATGCTTTACGAAGCACGATACTCTCTGCTGGAACGCAGTTGTTGTGCTTTGACCTGGACAACTCAAAAATTGAGGCATTACTTCTATTCCTACACCATGTACCTCATATCCAGGATGGACCCTTTTGAAGTATATATTTCAGAAACCCATGCCAACTAGAAAGTTGGCCAAGTGGCAGATAATGTTAAGTAAGTTCGATATCATCTACGTTACTCAAAAGGCGGTCAAAGGAAAGCATTGGCAGATCATTTTGCTGAAAATCCGACGGGAGGAGAATACGAACCCTTGAAAATGTATTTTCCAGATGAAAAAGTTTCGTTTATAGGGGAAGACATTACTGAAGCATATGACGGTTGGAGGATGTTCTTTGACGGAGCTACAAATTTCAAATGAGTGGGCATTGGAGTAGTTTTGGTATCAAAGACAGGTCAACATTATCTGGTATCTGTTAAACTCAAATTTCCCTGCACTAACAACATGACAGAATATAAAGCCTACATACTAGGGATTAATATGGAAATCGACATGAACATTCAGGAGTTGTTGGTAATTAGTGATTCAGATATGCTTGTTCACCAGGTACAAGGAGAATGGGCCACCAAAAATTCTAAGATATTGCAATATCTGCACCATGTGAAGGAATTGAGAAAGAGGTTCATGAAGATAGAATTCCGACATGTTCCCAAAATTCAGAATGAGTTTGCCGATGCATTGGACACTTTATCATACATGATATCCAGATAAGAATTTCATTGATCCTATCCCAGTAAGAATCCATAATCAGCCGGCGTATTGCATTCATATTAAAGAAGAAATAGATAGAAAATCTTAGTTCCATGACATCAAGGAGATTGTCTAATCACTTCTTCCACAGCGGAGGAAACTTGTACAGAAGAACTCCTGATCTGGGGTTGCTGAGGTGTGTCAACGCAAAAGAAGCTTCTAAACTACTTGAGGACGTACATGATGGTACTTGTGGCCCGCATATGAATGGTTACTTAGGGCCGGTTACTTTTGGATGACCATAGAGATAGATTACATCTAGTACGTCTGCAAATTCTACCAATGTCAAGTGCACAACGATATGTTAAAAGTGTCGCCGAATGAGCTCAATGCAACAAGCTCACCTTGGCCCTTCTCCGCCTGGGGAATAGATGTCATCTGTCCAATCGAGCCCACTGCTTCAAATGGGCACATGTTTATTATAGTGGCCATTGATTACTTCTCAAAATGGGTAGAGGATGCATCTTACAAAGCTGTGACCAAGAAAGTAGCTGTGACCAAGAAAGTCATCACAGATTTTGTCAAAGATCGTGTTGTTTGCCAATTCAGAGTTCCCGAGTCCATTGTTACTGATAATGCCTCCAATCTCAATAGTGATCTGATGAAAGCCATTTATGAAACTTTCAAAAGCGAGCACAATAATTCCACAGCCTATAGACCTCAGATGAAATGGAGCCATAGAAGCCGCTAACAAAAACATCAAGAAAATACTAAGGATGATGGTAGAAAACCACAAACAATGGCACGAGAAGCTACCCTTTTCTCTGTTGATATACCGTACCACATGTCGCGCATCAACTGGGGCAACTCTCTACATGCTGGTTTATGGTATCGAGGCTTTCATCCCAGCCGAGGTAGAGATTCCTTCTTTAAGAATCATACATGAAGTCGAACTCAGCGATGCAGAATGGATAAAAAGCCACTATGAACAACTGGATCTTATTGATGGAAAAAGGATGAACACAATATGCCACGGTCAGCTTTATAAGAATAGAATGTTCAGAGCTTTCAATAAAAGGGTCAAACCAAGGCAATGTGCACCAGGACAGCTGGTACTGAAAAAGATCTTCCCACATGAAGATGAAGCCAAAGGGAAATTCTCTCCCATATGGGAAGGTCCTTACATGGTTCACATGGTGCTGACAAGAGGAGCACTTATACTTGCATAAATGGGTGGAGAAATCTGGTCAAAACCAATCAATTTAGATGCAGTGAAAAGATACTATGCTTAGACTATTTACATTTCCTCATCTGATGTAATTGAACTACGCTTGACCTGATTCCTGTTTAATAGGGATTATGTAGGCATCCTTACGAGTTCGGTCATATCATAATAAAATTTCCATTTCCCCTCAAGATCAGAAACTGGGGCAAAATTTTGAGGACCCTTAAAATTTCGGAGCAAGTCCAGCCAATGACAACATATGTCATACGGTCAGAAATCGGTTAAGAAACTGAGGCAGAATTTGAGAAGTATTCTCAAAATTTCGAAGAAAGTTCAACACGACTCATTACCCGCAAATAGCCAAAGGATCATCCATCAAAATGGGGAAGAATTTTGAAGAGGACCCTCAAAATTCTAACAAGAGGAAGCTGCAATGTCTCTTAAATGTGTTACAGTCACTAGTTCATCCAAAAATCCTTAATACTCCAATATGTTTCTAAAATAACTCTATTTTGATCAATAATTGCATATTTTCGAACACTCTATTTTCGTAACAGTCAGAAGTTACCTAGGGAAACTCGAAAAGGCCTCCAAAACGGAGGAAAGAAAGGCTAGGGGACAAAAGCACGAACCAACCTTCCCTCACAAAACTTATAATTTTTCTTTGAACGCAGGCATATCGGACGTAGCAATAGCGTCCGCAAATATATATACACTTAACAAGATCACTGTCAATCAAGGCATCAGACACCAAACATATCTCCAGCTAAGACATATGATACTCTTATTTTCCGCTCGCTCTTTGCCTCCATACTTGCATGAGGCTAATCCCTGCCTCTATATATGCATGAGGCAAATCCTTGCCTATCTATCTGTATGAGGCTAATCCTTGCCTTCCCATTTGCATGAGGATAATCCATGCATCTATATCTTCATGAGGCTAATCCTTGCCTCCCCGTTTGCATTAGGCTAATCCTTGCCTCCCCATTTGCATGAGGCTAATCCCTACCTCCTCATTTGCATGAGGCTAATCCTTGCCCCCATACATGGATGAGGCTAATCCTTGCCTCGATACTTGCATGAGGCTAATCCTTGCCTCCGTACTTTTATGAGGCTAATCCCTGCCTCCATCCTGCAAGAGACTAATCCCTTCCTCCATACTTGCATGAGACTAATCCCTGCCTCCCTATCTGCATGAGGCTAATCCTTGCCTCCCCATTTGCATGAGGCCGGTCCCTGCCTCTCTATCTGCATGAGGCCAATCCCTGCCTCCCTATTTGCATAAGGCTAGTCCCTGCCTCTCTATCTGCATGAGGCCAATCCCTGCCTCCCTATCTGCATGAGGCTAATCCTTGCCTCCGTACTTTTATGAGGCTAATCCTTTCCTCCACACTTGCATGAGGCTAATCCTTGCCTCCGTACTTTTATGAGGCTAATCCCTACCTCCATCCTGCATGAGACTAATCCCTTCCTCTATACTTGTATGAGGCTAATCCCTTCCTCCCTATATGTATGAGGCTAATCCTTGCCTCCCCATTTGCATGAGGTTGGTCCCTACCTTCTATCTGCATGAGGCCAATCCCTACCTCATTATTTGCATAAGGCTAGTCCCTGCCTCTCTATCTGCATGAGGCTAATCCCTGCCTCCCTATCTGTATGAGGCTAACCCGCATTTGCATGAGGCTAATCCATGCCTCCGTATTAATTCCTGTCTCCATACTTGTATGAGTCTAATCCCTTTATCCACACTTGTATAAGGCTAATCCTTGCCTCCCCACTTGTATGTGTCTAATCCCTACCTCTCCACTTGTACGAGGCTATTCATTGCCTCCCCACTTGCATGAAGTTAATCCTTGCCTCCCCATTTGCATGAGGCTAATCCCTGCCTCCCTATCTCCATAAGGCTAATCCTTGCCTCCCTATATGCATGAGGCTAATCCCTACCTCCACATTTGTATAGGACTAAGCACTGTCCCTCCTCGCATGAATATCATTCTATTCTGGCACTATCTATTTATTTTTCAATCGGGCTAAGCTCAGCCCTTCATTTCACAAGAGAAATCCTTGTGTTTTTAACATCATATTACTGTACCTTATGGGCTGAAATATTGCCAATCTATCCAAAGGCGTCATAGTCTAAAAGGCATCATCCTCATAGCCGGAAGACACCATGCCATGGCCTAAGGATCCCTCAAATTTTCATATAATTATTCAAAGGCGTCATGGTTGGGAGGCACCATCTGCATGGCCCGGGAACACCATTTCATGGCCTGTGAATCCCTCACTAAACAATTCATGGCCTAGGACATCATGGTCCGAGGACGTCATCCTTAACCGTCTAAAGACAACTTTTATGGTCCAAAGGGAATCTGCATCATGTTTAAATTTCCGCACAAATATATGTATGTAGCATCTCTTTATCTACAGGTGACCAGCAAGCAACTGCTATCCTAGTAGGAGCGACCTCGCTCCAGTTCCTTCAAACTATCTCAAGCTTAACCATTTACCATAACCGCTCTTGCATCTCGTGTCCGTTCTTGCAATGAGTTCATTGGTATATTCCGCCAATGAATCCAGAACTACACATGGCCTGATTTCTGTAAAATCAAGGATATGTAGGAAACTCAAGACCAGAGTCCATCCTCTATCCAAATACCCCATTCGGTCAAAATTGGCCATTATTTCTTTACCTGAAACTATTTCATCCTTCCCGGGTAAAGAGGGGCAGCTGTTGATACCCAATTTTTCCTCACATATTTTAAAAACATATATATATACTTTCAAAATAGCACATATGTAGTTATAAGCATGCATAAGTATTTTATAATTTTTTTATAGTTTCAAAAGCCCCAAATCAATTTATTTCTCTTTTATTATATAAATATCCAATAATTATCTTTCATATTACATTGTGGTAATTTAGCCATATAAATTCATTATTTATGCCAAAATAGGATTTAAATATTTTTCGTATATTTTTATAATTACATTTATATTTTTAGGCTAAATTGCACGTCTTTATAATAATAGCCCATACTAATGTATAATTATATTAATTATGCATAAAATGGTCTTTTATATTTTTAAAATATTAAATAACTATTTTAAATTATTTCAGTACACAAAGATATTTTTGGAACTCATATATTATTTTTTATACGTTATTTAGTTATAAAAAGTGTCCATTTAAAATCTGGCCCTATTTTATTTCAATTATGATCCTAATTTGGCCCAATACCTAGCCCAATTATAACCTAAACCTACCCAGCCCAAACCTTAATGGCGACTCGACCCCAATCTCATTCAATCTCTACCGTTGATCATAGAGATCAACGACCACAATTAATCACTTTCTTTTTTAGTTCCAAAC
>MU771396.1:10165-25892 GCA_026770625.1 Nicotiana glauca | reverse complement strand
CTTACATAAGGGAGAAGGTGGCCTTAGCCGCTTACATAATGAAGAAGGTGGCCTTAGCCGCTTACATAATGAAGAAGGTGGCCTTAGCCGCTTACATAATGGAGAGGGTGGCCTTAGCTGCTTACATAATGGAGAATCAAATAGGCTAGTCCCTTTATTATATCGGACTGGAGAGACGTGTTGAATGGCCAGTATGATAAACCTGTTTCCATACGCCCCTGGGTGTCTCCTTCACCGCCTCGTTAAAAACCTCCCAGAGAAAACCCAATTGGGACAAAACTCGGGTAAGGGAAAAAGAGTACGACTCGGGAGATTCCCTTCAAAAGTGGAAGTATTTGAGGTGGGCGACGTTCTAGTTGTTCTGGAGTGTTTTTCCTTCCATTGTTTCTAGCTGGAATGCTCTTTTTCCTGCATCTGCTATGATTTTATATGGACCGCTCCAATTGGTGCCCAATTTCCCTTCGCTCGGGTCTTTTGACGCCAAAGTTTTGGCTTTGAGGGCGTAATCTCCTACTTTGAGTGGTCGTATTTTGGCCTTTTTGTTGTAATACCTTTCGACCTGTTGCTTTTGAGCCGTCATTCTTATGTGGGCCATATCTCTTCGTTCTTCGGCTTTGTTGAGGTCCTGAAGCCTACCCATGTCGTTGTCTGGTCCGCTGATGTTTGAGTATATTAGGCTCGGTTCTCCAATTTTTACTGGTATAACCGCATCGGTTCCATAGACCAGTGAGTACGGTGTTTCTCCTATGCTGGATTTGGGTGTTATCCGGTACGCCCAGAGTACCTCCGGTAGTAATTCGGGCCAGAGCCCTTTAGCCTCTTCGAGTTTCTTCTTCAGAATGTTCAATATTGTTTTGTTGGATGCTTCAGCTTGGCCGTTGACGGCGGGATGATATGGAGTGGAGAGTATCCGTTTGATACGCCATTTGTCACAGAACTCCGTTATCTTTTTGCCGATAAATTGTGGGCCGTTGTCGCAACTGATTTCTTTGGGAATGCCGAAATGGCATATGATGTTTTTTCCATATGAAGGCGATGACTTCCTGTTCGCGTATTTGGGCGTACGCACCTGCTTCTACCCACTTGGAGAAGTAGTCAGTCAAAACTAACAGAAATCGTACCTTTCCTCGCCCTACTGGCGGGGGCCAATTATGTCCATTCCCCATTTGATGAAGGGCCAAGGTGATGTTACCGAGTGTAGGGGCTCTCCCGGTTGATGTATCATGGGGGCGTACTTTTGGCACTGTTCGCATCTGCGAACATACTCTGCTGCCTCCTTTTTCATTGTGGGCCAGTAGTACCCGACGCAGATCTTGCAACGGACAAGAGCGCGATTACCGGTGTGTGCGCTGCAGTAACCCTCGTGTACCTCTTCGAGTGCTTGCCTTGTCTGGTGCGGCCCTAAGCACTTAGCGAGGGGTCCGCCAAATGTTCTTTTGTACAGGTCGTGATTAATTAGGCAGTATCGAGCGACCTGTACGCGGAGCTTTTTGGCTGCCTTTTTGTCGAGTGGGAGTGTCCCGTCCTGGAGATAGGAGATAAACTGGTTGCGCCAGTCTCAAGTTAGATTTAAAGAGAGTAACTCAGTGTGATCTATGGCTGAATGGAGTAGGGTGACTATGTTCCCCTTGTTGATGTTCTTAGTAGTTGCAGCCAACTTGGCTAGGTCGTCTGCTTCGACGTTCTGCGCCCTTGGGATTTGCTCCAGGCGGCATTCGTCGAATTCGGACATCAACTTGTGGATTTTTGACTGATGTTTCTGCAGCCTCTGTTCCTTGATCTGGTAAGTCCCGGTGACCTGGTTTACCACGAGTTGAGAATCGCAATGGAGGACGAGTCGTCGAGCCCCGTATTTGATGGCTAACTTCATACCTGCAATCACGACCTCGTACTCGGCCTCATTATTAGTCATCTCGGGGCATCGTATGGACTGGCGAATTATTTAGCCCGTGGGGACCTCGAGTACAAGTCCTAGTCCCGATCCCAAGGCGTTGGAAGTGCCATCAGTATATAGGGTCCAGAGGTCGGCACCAGGTGTGACGCGAATGGCCTCTAGTTTCGCTTCGGGCAAAATCTCTGTACTAAAATTGACGACAAAATCTGCAAGTACCTGTGACTTGATGTCATTTATTGGGTGGTAGGATATGTCGTGCTCACTGAGCTCTATGGCCCATCTGGTGAGCCTTCCCGACAGTTCGGGTTTGTGTAGGATGCTCCTCAGGGGGAAAGTCGTCACAATTCTTATGGGGTGGCACTGAAAGTAAGGTCTAAGCTTTCGTGAAGCTACGACCAGTGCTAGGGCAAGCTTTTCGAGGTGTGGATACCGTGTTTCGGCCTCCACTAGGGTTTTGCTGATATAGTAAATAGGAGATTGCGTACCTTTGTTTTCGCGGACCAGGACTGCGCTGACAGCGACTTCGGACACTGCCAGGTATACTAGCAAGGGTTCGCCTTGACTGGCAGTGGTGGCGAAGACAGGCATTCTTTCAATTTTTTCAAAGTGTCGGCGCATTCCTTGTTCAATTGTAGTCCGTGATCTTTTCTCAATATGTTAAAAAATTTATGGCACCTGTCGGAGGATCGCGAGATGAACCTGGATAGGGTGGCTATTCGCCCTGTCAGCTTTTGTACCTATTTTTTGCTGTTCAAAGTCTCAGGTATTGCATCTATTGCCTTGATCTGGTCCGGGTTGACTTCGATACCTCGTTGTGATACGAGGAACCTCAAGAACTTCCCTGATGCTACGCCGAAGGCGCATTTTTCTTGGTTCAATTTCATCCCATACCGCTGTAATATCTCAAAGGCTTATTTCAGATGGTTGAGGTGGTCTTCTTTGTTTGCCGATTTTACCAGCATATCGTCGATGTAGACCTCCATGGTCTTGCCAAGCTATTCCTTGAACATTCTGGTGACCAGTCTCTAATATGTCGCCCCTGCGTTTTTGAGTTCGAACGACATCACCTTGTAGCAGTATGTCCCCTGGTGGGTGATGAATGTCGTTTTCTCTTGGTACTCTTCGGCCATCATGATTTGGTTGTAGCCGGAGTAGGCATCCAAGAAGCTTAGCAGCTCATGTACCGCTGTGGCATCGATCAACTGGTCGATGTGGGGTAATGGGAATGAGTCTTTTGGGCATGCTTTGTTGAGGTCGGTGAAATCGACGCACATCCTCCATTTTTCATTTTTCTTCTTAACCATCACAACGTTGGCGACCCATTGGGGATATGTTGATTCCCTTATGGACCCGTTGGCCAGTAGCTTATCTACCTCCCCACAAACGGCGCCAAATTATTTGACTCAAAAGTTAACGAATACTTTGCAAGCAAATACAATAAAAAAGTAGATCAAAGGTAAATCGTAATCGAAAATAATAAGACCTAGAAATGTGTATACTATTTTTTATCGCTTTGAATGTATTGAGTGTTCTAGAGAGTGAAAAGGTAGAGAGAAAAAGAGATAGAGAGAGAGAGAGAGAGAGCTTGTATTAGAAAAAGATCTGATCCCTTACAACATTGGGATCCTCCTTTATATATCAAGAGGACCTCCTCGAAATAATAAAAGAAATATAAAGATAGGTCGCGCGTCCTCGAGCGGACGACGAGACTTATGAACGTGCTTTTGCTCCGATATTCTGGGGGCGTACCCTTACTACGATCATTGTTTAGTCACGGGTCGTTGCTACAGCAAGGGGCAGAATTTGACCCTATACAGGGCCCAAACATCGGTAACAATAATTGGGATGGTCCTGGCTCTGATACCATGATAAATGGACCTTGGGCCTAACTCAACCCCAAAAGCTAGCTTATGAGGTGAGGATTACTCAAGACCATATAAGGAGACCAAGGACCTCAAATCCTACTGATATGGGACAACTTAACAAATAGTAATAGCTTCATCATTTCTACAGTTGAATAATCCCCCATGCCTGGTATCTTTATACGTTAAGCGAAAGTTGAGGGTCATATCTTTCAAATCCTTAAAACTGTATGGTTTTGTATCACCAATGGGTGTTGGAATTATTTTCCATAGAGTCCTGCACATATTCAACAACAAATATAACCGTCCGACACAGGATGTACGCAGGAACTTTTGTAAAAAGTGTCAAAATTTAACGAAGAACGAGAATAAGTAACTTTAATTATCATATTTCTAGACAAGAAATAGTCTTAGTCCATTAGTCTTGTCGAGTCTTAAATTAGAAAAGGCCCCGATTTCAAATATTTACAAAAATTACATAATAGTTAAGGTTCGAACCTCTTAGAGCACAATCAAGAACATAACCAACACACCAGGAGACAATCTATGCGAAATGGTATCGTTTTTTCTGCTTATTAACTGTTCCTCACAGTTAAAATATATATAGTAAGATTTTCGAGACACCGCTTCATTGAACGTGCGTCCGTCCCTGGTCCGATATATCCAGAGGCAGAGTCAATATTTGAAGCTTATGGGTTCGAATTCCTCTTTTTAAGGTACTGAGTTCTAAATTAGCAATCTGCGTATAATTCAATAGATTTTTTAAGACAAATATAATATTTGGACCAAAACTACTGAACTGCAAGGCTAGCTCCGCCCCAGGACATATCTATTTGTCCGACTAATCTGAATTTGCACTATATCAGATCCTATTACAGGGGAAGCACTAATATATCCAAAAGAAAAGAAATAAAAAGGGAAAATACACATATAATTAATAACAAAAATCAAGAGAATACTTGATTTGTCAAAAGATTATATATTTGGAAAAGAAAGAGAGAACATATATACTTATGAAACTCCTTAGCTGCATCGGAGCACGTTTTGAGAAAGCTATCAACGAGGGATAGATAATTGAATTTAGTCTTAGTGTTATGATAATTGTCCTCTTGATAGCAATACGCTAGATAAACTATTCCCTTATTCCTCATCATCTTTTCCAGGTTTTCCATTTTGCAGCTACACAAATGGATCTACATAACTGCATGCATGCACGCGGTTCTGATATATATATAGCTGATAAATAAACTTTACTCATTTTTTAAGGCGGATCCACCAAAAATTATTTACATTTGGTAGCCAAAAAAGTGTATAAAATTTGTATAATTTTTATATATAACATATAGAATGTGTATATATATACAAAAAATGTACAAATGTTGTATTTTTTTTCGCTATTATTTTTACAGCGGCTATACAATAATATTTTTTCGGGTATTATCACCTTTAGCCCGTGCCAGAAACTATTTACATCTGGTACCTGAAAAAGTGTATAAAATTTGTATATAACATATAGAATGTGTAAATAAATTTAAAAAAATGTACAAATTTTGTATATTTTTGTGCTATTATTTTTACAACGTGTATACAATGTCATTTATTCGGGTATTATCACCTTTAGCCAGCGCCAGAAACTATTTACATCTGATACCCGAAAAAATATATAAAATTTGTATAATTTTTTTTATATAACATACATAATGTATATACATACAAATATATACATTTTTTAAAATATTTTTTGCTATTATTTTTACAAGGGCTATACAGTGTTATTTTTCGGATATTATTACTTTTAGCCCGCGCCAAAAACTATATACATCTGATAGCCGAAAACGTATATCAAATTTATATAGTTTTTGTATATAACATACATAATGTATATATATACAAAAAATATATAAATTTTTACATTTTTCGGCTATGTTTTTTTACGACGGCTATAAAGTATCCTAAAAGTCATAATAACCCAATTAATTCTAAATCTATTATTATTAAAATTTTGACACATATAAAAGATCCTAGCCAAATACCGATTTCGAAACCCTCCTCACTTTGTTGAAATCGTATTATGTTTTATTTTCCACTCTACGATTATTAAAGAGTAAGAAAAGTGTATTGTTAAGTGTTTATTTGGGGAACGTGATTAACGACGTATGATGTGTAAATTTTTAATTAATGTTACATAAAATATTACATTTTAAAATAATCAAAAAGTGAGTAGTGCCATGTTGTAGTCCCTTCGGGAGACATCCGATAAAAAAAAGTAACGCCATGTTATATCGAAGGTTAACGATATTATTTTAGGATATAAAACACTAAAGTTATATAAGCACATATGCATATGCAGAGCAAAGATTTTAAGTTTATGAGTTCGTAATTTTAATTGTTTTAAGTTACTGGGTTTTAATTAAAATTTTATACATTATTCAATAGCAGTGACGAAGCCAGAAATTTCGCAAAGGGTGTTCAAAATTTAATAGTATATACATAAAAAATAATTTGTGACCTATATCAACAATATAGATTTCTATATATACTGTATAATTTTTTGACGAAGGGTGTTCGGTTGACCACCCTTCAATGTATGTGGCTACACCATTATTCAATGGATTTTTAAGACAACTACAAGGTTCGAACTAAAGTTACTGGGTTCGGAACTCACTTCTTGCACTCTACCTCCGCCCCTGCACGTGCGTCTCAAATATATATTAGGTTATTTTCAGACGTGATTAAAAACAGAGATGAGGATTAAACCTAAAAACTGATGTTTAATTTTGGGCAAATTAAGTCATAAATATCTCCAATTACGATGACATGCCTTATGTGGTATTTAAAAAAAAAAAAAAAAGAACTAAAGTACACATTCTTGAATATAATTAATGATCATCACAATATGCTCACACCTTTTATTGCCAGTGTGTATTGTAAAACCGAAAGTTTTGGTAAGCATGAAAGTCCCATTTTATTGTTGCTCAAGTTAGATAAATTTACTATTTTCTAGAAGCTCCATTTTAGAATGGAAATATAGCACAAGTGATTCTTAAGTAACCTCATCAGCTACAAGTTGTGAGTGGTATTAACCAAATCATCGCTTCATCATAATCATTCTTTCGTTTTTTGACATTTTACGGCCATAAAACAAGAATTCAGGATGATTATCAGATTTTCGTGTATTATAGTGCACGCCATCAGCATGAATTCGGGCGACCAACCGCGAATCACCTTAAATTTTGTGGGCCCATAAAAAAATGACCTAATGAACAATAGTTATTGCTTCGTCATGACCGTTCTTCGTTTTCTTTTTGGCGTTTTAGAGCCGTAAAACAAGAATTCAAGATGATTCCCAGATTTTATGTGCTATATTGCAGGTCATCTGCATGAATTCGGGGGCCCATAAAAGATGACCTAATGAACAATAGTCATCGTGTCGCCATAATCATTCCTCATTTTTTAGAATTTTAAGGCCGTAAAACAGGAATTCAGGATGATTTTCAGATAGGGATTTCTTCCACAACTATTGACCTATAATTCAAATATTAAGTTGCATGCATCTTGTCCATAAAGGTATTTTTAAAACATGAAAACGAAGAATACTTGTGCATACACGTCAAATCGTGTTGGATATGATAATTCATGACTTAGTCACCAGTTGACATTTTAAGGCATTTCTTAAAAGTTGTTAAATGCAGAATTAGAAAATATAAGAAGGCATCTTGTTTGACCACCGTCGGAGAAATTGGTGGCTTTCCACTGACCTTACTACTTACTACACATTGATTGTGATGCTTCATTTTTCTTTTACTTAGGGTTACGTACAATGCAGATATTCGTGAAAACGCTCACGGCCAAGACGATAACCCTAGACGTGGAAACCTTCGACACCATTAATAATTTAAAAGTCTAAGATCTATGAAAAATCAGGTATTGAAACAGATCATCAGCAGGCTGATATTTGGTGGCAAGCAACTGGAGAATGGCACTGTGGAGGATTACTCCATAAGAATATCTTGAATTTTCTCGTAAATAAATACTTTGATTTTGTACTTTTTGCTTAAGAATTAGCCGAATCAGAAATGGGAAATGATAAGTAGAAAGAATAAATTCTTCGATATAATTAAATACTGTAAGTTACATTCGTCTAAATGAAATTGAATAAAATTTGCTTAATCATTGTGTTCACAAGGTGTCTTTAATCTTTTGTTTTATATCACTCATTCCGTTTCAATTTAGATGATGTTGTTTTACTTGACATAACATTTAAGAAAAAACAAAAAAAGACTTTTGAAATATGTGATGTTAAAAGTTTAAGGGACAAAAGTTTACTACGGCCATAATATTTGTATGACTATAAAAACTTTTCATTAAGGGTAAAGTGAGGAAAATAAAAAATTTAAAGTTAAATTTTTTCTAAATATAAAAATCTGTCTTTCTTTTTAGAACAGACTAATAAGGAAAGTGTCATCTAAATTGAAACGGAGAAAATACTTCTTAGAGGAGGTTCGAGATTGAGAATCGAACTTTAAATTCAAAATCTATCTATATCTATATCTATATTATTATAAAAGCATGAATAAAATGTTGGATTACAAAATACCCTTTTAATATTAAGCATAATAACTCATAATAAAAGGACATAATTAGAATTCTAGGCATTAGCCTTGTAATCCTATTAGTTTTAGGACATAATACTACACGTTAAGAATTCTAATAGTATAAATATTTTCAGGCATTAGATATATAATCAAATACTACCTTACTTATGTTGTCCATATATTATACACCAAATAAGCATTTGCAATCACTGTAATTATCGTAATAATTAGGTTTCACAAACATATACTTTCTTACTGATTTTTTCAAGTTTGGGAAGTTTATCCTCGCCCTTGGCCAAGGTCACATTTTTTTCACAAACAATTCAGCAAAATCAAATAAGTACCAAATTATAATAAGGATTATTCAAATTCAACTTTCAGCGTGGCACCAACTTGTTCCTTATTCTCTATTGTGTTTCTTTTTTCTTTTTTTCTTGATAAAATATATTTTGCGTAAAGTCCCTGAATTTTCTTATACTTCTTAGTTTATCTTTTACTTTTATTGTCATGGCATGATTAATCTCTATGATGTGTTATTCATATAAATCTCAAGTTATAGTTGGTTTCAAATCAACGGGTCTTATCTGGTAGGTTCTAGAAATTGAAAAGCAAGTTGCAGTAGTGGAAAAGTTTTGAGAAAAAGACTCAATAGAAAATTGGTTAAAAAAATCCTCAAAAAGGAAATATTTATATCTATATCTATATATATTATTATAAAAGCATGAATAAAATGTTGTACCATAAAAATAACCTTTTAATATTAAACATAATAACTCACAATAAAAGGACATAACCAGAATTTGGAAACATAAAGATCTAAAAGTGGAATGTCATAACGATCTTTTTACTCTTTAAAAAAAAATTTATGATGGATAAAATTATAATTACAGTTAAATATTCAAACACGAGATGAACTAATATTAAGAATCCAAATCAACAGAAAATAAATTATATTTTATCTTGAAACCAAATAATCAAATCTTTCAATTAATTATTTAGCAAGTGAATCCAATTAAATTACTTTTAAAATTCATCATATGAGTAAACATATTTTTCAAGTTAAAAAAATCTTAGGATACATAAATTTATTCCATAAAAAAGTATTAAAGATTAAAAGAAATAGATCACAAAGTAAAAGATTAGTATAATATTAAGCAGGTCATACAAGTGTTGAGGAAACACAATCAAAGCTACATTCTAAATAAAAATAAGCTTTCAAAATTATATTATAGAAAATTGACTATGGTATAGCGAGATTATCCTTTGTAGATGTCTCCGGCGTAATCAAAATAATATTTCTATATTATGCATTACTTGCAAATGTCAGATCAAGATGCATGATACTGTTAGAAATAAGAACAAGTGGTGTACCAGCAACGATTTTATTATGATGTCGTATAACTCACTTTAGATTTGATATACCTCTTTAAATATCTGAAATAACCATCATAAATATATCGAAGCGGAGGAATATCGTTAAATTTATAAGACAAGCAAAATTGATAATATGGGATGAAGCGCTTTTGACTAAGCGCAAAACGATCGAAACAATCGCCTAGAGTTTTATAGATATATCAAATATTGATGAACCGTTTGGTAGAAAAATAATAGTTGAGAGGTAACTCCTGTAAAGTACGATTAGTATTTTCAAAATTGACCTAACAGAAACTGTAAAAACTAGGTTGCCAAATTATACTTATGACCTCAAATGAAAAATGTTCAAATGACAAGAAATATAAAATTAAGAACAGATCCAACATTCGATGACTTCTTGCTTCGTATCTAAAACTAAGAAGAGCATCCAATAAAAGATGATTTGGTTCTTCTATAACACTTGATTATCAATCTCAATGGTAATAATAGTGTATTTAGTAAGGAAACTATTTTCGTCATTAATTAAAGCGTAATTTGTGCAAATTACAGGATAGAAATTAAAGAGTTATTTTAGCTAGCATAAATGAATATGTTGATCAACTAAATAAAAGGTTGATTGCTAAGTTTTATGGTAAAAATAATATATTTTTCAGTTTTGACTCAGCAGAAGATGATACCAACATTTACTTCCAAGAAGAATACTTAAATACTTTAATATCAAATGGCTTTCTACCATACATGTTTGTTATCAAGTTCATTATTTCTTACGTACGTTAGTGTCACCACATATATAATAGACTAAGTTAAAATTGATATTCCATTGCATATAGGTTGATTTTTAAAAAAAAAAACTATGCCAGACATGCTACTAAAAACTTAGATCCGCTGAATAGCTTATGTAATAATACACATATAGTATATAGAAATTTTGACAATAACGTTGTACATGCAGAACTTATGTTATTGGTTAATGTGCTTCTAAATATGTATTATCCCCAAATTCAGCTTTCATTTTCGAAACTAAAGAATATTCTTTTAAATTTGTGTGAATTTTTTTTCAATATGTTTATGTTTTGTAGTTATAATAAATAAAGCACAAGGATAAACATCCTAAATATTGAACTATATTTACCACAATATATTTTCTTACACGAATAACTATATGTTGCACTTTTAAAAGTGATATCAATATCGACAACAAGAGTTTTGGTTATGGTAGAGTAACCAAAGCATTAGAAGGAAACATATACAAAAAAATACCATCACATAAAGAAGTGTTCGGTAAGACACCATCACATTAGATACCTTTAAACGACAATACATAATTATCTACTTAACATGACTAAAATTGATCATTTATGTAAGTTCTGATGATGTCCTTTCATTTTGAATTCACGTATTATGCTAATATAATAATATTTTTCGTTCTTTAGATGATATTTATAGTATTATATATAAAATATCTCTCATTAATTATTTTTTATTGCTCCTTCATATAAATAAATATTAAACTATCATGTGCCATTATTAACGTGCAATGCACGTTTATAGATACTAGTTATTATAAAAGCACGAATAATTTATGGTAAATGTTGAACGATAAAAATATTCCCGAAAAATTGATCGACTTTTATGATCTTCAATATTTATATAATTTAAGGATATAATTGTAAATTTCCTAAGGCTGCATTCGAACTACACTTGGCTTTTGAGTGAAAATCCTTATTCTTGTTCGAATCCCATCGTTTTGGACACTAGCCCTTATTGAAACATGTTTAATTGTTTTCCTTTTTGTAGTCTACAAATGGTTAGTATGCTTATGGTATTCCATAAACTAAAGACAAGGAGGAACCAAATTTTGTATGCCATAAATTAAAATCTGCTTATGGTATTCCATAAATTGGACTCGATCTCCTCACCGCTTACTTATTCTTGGTAGCCTACTCCTTCATCCACTTCTTCTTCTTCGACAATATCTAATAAGTTATCTTCTTTGTCAATACATTATTTACTATATTGAGCATTCTGATATCTTATAGATAATATAAAGATTATTTATATAATGACAAGGACCGCATGTTATAGATAATATTTCATATTTGAAGTTAATACAATACAATTAATAATTAATTCTCTTTCTGAATTAGTAATGAAATGCATGCAATACTATACTAATTTAAATTGGACAATAACACGTACGAAACTATAGAATCCCACATGTTTTGAGAGTTCCAAAACCGATCCCATGTAGACAAGAACACCATGAGGCATAGTATTGAATGGATCAAGGTATGAAGCGTTTTTGTTATTTATTACACTTTTTCGGGGAATGAAAACTAAAGTACCCGTAGTGCAAATAAATTGTTCCAGCTGACTATAAAAATATTCCTCTTTTATAATTTAATTTGTATGAAAATTATTTTCACAAAAGGAATCAAACACACAAATCTACCCAGATAATAAAATTGGCATGCGAAACCAAAATCGAAACTTTTGACCATCTTTGTTTGGTAGTTTTTTTTTTTGTTTTGAATGACGCAAATATATCAAGTGTCTATTCTATTTAAAATTAGAAAATCCATCTCTTAATCGTGCAGTACTAAAATATGTTGTAACATTGCATGTCTTGATTACAGGTTCGTAATACTTCCAAATTTAAAAGAAAACTAAGTTTACTCTGAATACAATATCACACTTGCTTTGTAACTGAATTTGTATTATACACATTATCCCAAAAAAAAAAAAAAAAACATACGCCAAACACGTTATCTGCAAAGAAATATTAGGCAAGATATGATTACAATCTATATTTCTCTACTCTACAGATGCATATAATATATAACCAACATAATAACAAAATTGATCATCTTTGCAGGTTTATACTACGACTGCTAATCATTTTGAATTATTATGTGAATGCGATGATACTAACTTTCAACATTTAAAGGGTTATTGCATTTTTTCTATGCCAATTGCTATTTACATGATTCTATCTTCTTATACTTAACTAAAAATTCACGTGCAACGCACATACATAGAAACTAGTATATTATATTAAAAGCACGAATGTCTTTAGCAAAATATCGTTCACTTTTTTTTACCATCTGTAAATGCACTTTATAATGGATAATATTGTAAACACAAAAAAATGAATTTTAAAAAAGGAAAAAAAATTAAGAATAAGAGAAAGAAGTAGGAAAGTCAAACTTTTAGGTAAAGTTTTCGTAGGTTAAAAGGGGAAAAAGAATAAGACAATAAGTAGGAGATCCATTATTTAATATCACTATTTAATATGCTATTAAACAGTTATAAAGGGAAAAAAGAATATTTGAAGTAAATTTTCTAACATTTAGGTTGTTCTCAGAGTTTTGTGATATTAAACATTTTTTAAGATTTTTGTAGTGCTAAAAGTTTTTGTGACTTTTTACGTAGTAATCAAGCTGCCAATTTAAGTCTGTAATTTTATTGAATGATATTCTTGTAATTTTTATAAGCACTATATTTATATTATAAATTTATTTTGTATATTACATGAGAAATATCCGTATTTAACATGTTTATTTTCTATAAACGTGTAATTTTCTAACGAAGAAAGAATTACATAAAATTAAAAACATGAGACTTAAATATAAACGACTAATAAAATTTTATATAAAAAGATAAACACATCACAATTAATAGTGTGCATGGCTAAACAACCGAGAAAATAAAAGTGGCCTAATTCTCAGATATGCTAGGAAAAGGACGTCATTAAAAATTTATAATTTTAGAATATTAATTTGATTAATTGCTATAGATCTAAAATATGTTCGTAATTTCGTAAGCACCTATAATGATTTTTCCAACTGTATATAAGACCTAATCTCATTGCTAATGTTCGACATTTTTCTCTCCAAGATAGAGCCTATTTGGCCAAATTCTCAAGTTTATTTGTTTTTTTTAGTTGTTTTATAATTTCTATACTATATTTTAATTGATTAAAGAAATAGAATAATTTACAATATGCTTGTGATGAGAAAGAAAAATGTCTATTATCAGTTAGATGATCCTATATGTGTTTTTTAGAATGAATTTAAGAATCTATACTTTTCAAGAAGATTTTAGAAAAAAAGATTTAAATTTTCAAAAGTTTCTATGTTCTCGATGAAAGTAAAAAATAATCATGACAACTTCTGACGTGCATAAATGTTAAGTTAAAAATATTGACTAAGATGAACTTCTATATTATTATTGTTTCTCGTTTATTGAATTGTTGAATAAAATCAACTATCATTTTTCAGGAACTCATATTTTTTTCTTACACTTTTTTTAATAACTCAAATGTAATTAGTTAATATATTATTTGTATAATTTTTAAAAAAATATGTATTCACTGAGACGGGATACACGCGCAACGCAGGACTAGCAGTTATGAAAATCATGGTCAAGGCTCAAAGTAGTAATTCGAGATTTAAGACAATTGAGCACCTCAAAAATTGGTGAATATCAAGTACTTCCGCCGTAAAAAATTGGCGAATATCAAGTACTTCGGCCGTTCCAATTTAAGTGTCACCATTTGACTTGACAAAAAGTTTAAAAAGAAAATAATTTTTTTTTGAAATTTTAAAACATGGTATACCTTGTATATCCCTCCCTTTTATTGCTTATGCAGCTGATGTATCTGAAACTTTTGTTGGCTAATCAAATATCACAAATAATAAAGAATGAATAAACAACTTGATACCCAAGCAATCATGCCTCATAATGTCCTATAGGGTCTTTAAGTGGGAAGCAAAAAAATAAAAAATTGGAGAGGGGCTTCAGCTTTAAAATAAGGCAAAATAGCTTGATAGACACCTCTACTTGTTCGTTTCAACATCCCGACTAACTCAAGGACAAAACTACAAGAATCAATGACAACAATATGAGACAGAAATCTTATTTACAAGTCAAAAAAGCCAAACAACTGTTGTCCATATGAATGAAATGAATCTTTTGCACTCTTCAAGTTTTTCCTTTACCTTTTTTGACATTTTTGTAGGACCGTTAACATTCATCATTGTTAATACAATTCACTTCTTTTGCATCTTTTTGTTTAGTGAAAATCAAGCAAGTTATAAGCAAGGGAACCAACAAATAAAGAAAGATTACAATAGCACTTATCAGGAAAATCATGTAATTAACAGGCGGCACGAGATATGAACTAACAAAGCTATTATACAAGCAATTATAAAGACCTGATAATTACAGCTATTAAATGCCTTACATGTTTGATTAATCTTTTACTCCATTTTAAGAAATATCCCTGCTTGGTGACCACCTATCATCTCCATGAGACCATACATTACGTGCACGACGACGTTCTTCTCTGTACGTTGAAGATTCATCGGATGAATGGTCAAGACTGGGGGATCTCGTGTCATGCCTGTCTCTGCTACTTTTTTGGCGCTTGTGAGAATGTCTGCTTCTGTCCATTGAACTCCTAACGGATGAATGATCATGACTGGGGGACCTTAAGTCATGTCGCTTCCTTCCATGTGTCCTCTGCCTGTGAGAGAAATCTTCCTTGTCCACGGACCTCTTGCGTCTTCTAGATGGGTGCTCTCGACTTGGAGATCTCTCCAATTGATGAGAATGCTCGCTTCCTTTAGCGTGCTTGTGAGAAGAGTCTCTAGTGTCCTCCATGCTCCTTTCTCGTCTGGGTGGCGATGGAACCTACACGATTTAATTCAAGTCATCAGCATCACTAACAGAAGGATAATTTTCATTTTACATCCTTTATCCCAGCATTATCCAGACTCCACTTTCTCATTTTGACTTAAACCATTATTTTTCCCGAGTGTTAAAGATTACTTATGTGTATCAAACTATTTCAGTCAGAGAACTTGATAGCCGTGGCTCATGGATAATAGTAAGAGCAAAACAATAGGAAACAACAACAATAACAACATACCCAGTATTATCCTTCGGGAGGGAGGGTAGTGTGTACATAAACCTTACCCCTACCTTGTGAGGATGGAGAG
>MU771390.1:187860-213693 GCA_026770625.1 Nicotiana glauca | reverse complement strand
CCTTCCAACCCAAATTTATGAAATTCTTCAAAAATACTAACTTCCACAATATACGCCGAAATGCTCACGGGTTATTCAAAACTAAATCCGGACATACGCCCAAGTCCAAAATCATCATACGAACCTGCTGGCACTTTCAGATCTCGATTCCGAGGTGGTTTACTCAAAATTCCAATCTTAGCCATTTTCTTCAACTTAAGGCTACTGCAATGAAAATTTTCTTTCCAATTTGACTCCGAAATTCCCGAAATTCAACTCTGACCATACGCACAAGTAAATATACCTAAAATGAAGCTATTCATAACTTCCAACTGCTGAACGACGCGCTAGAGCTCAGAACGATCAGTCGGGTCATTACAGTGGTAGGCCAAACGATTTAGGCAAAATAGTTGCATTTCACCGCGGTCGCGCCGCGTTCTGCCACGGTCGCGGTCGACTGTGTAATCGCCCAGAAATTTTGGGACTAAAGTAAAAATCGGGAGAAACTTATCCTAACCCTTTATAAACTCAACAAACTCGCCCAAGCAAAGGTTAAGCTCGTCTTTAGACTGAAATGGAGGTAAGAACAAGTGTGAGAAGAGCAATCAACCATTAGAGTTTTTCAATTTTCTCTTTGTTATCTTTATTTGCACATTATGAATACTTTTTGTGGTTTTATCTTGCTTTTCTATGAGTAGCTAAATATTTAGTCTAGAGTTTTGATGGAACCTATTGAAAGATGAACTTCGTGTTATGTTAATATAATTTGCCCGGTTTAATCTCTATTTATTCGGCTATGTTCTTGTTGTAGTTAATTGATAGGATCCTCAATTAGTTGTGCCTATTTAGTATGTATTACTTGGGAGAGAGTGCATATTTAGGTAATTGTTGAACAACATCACTCCATGGAGGACAAGATGCGGGAAGTAAGACTCAGATGGTTAGGGCACATTCAGAGGAGGAGCACTGATACACCAGTGAGGAGGTGTGAGCGACTGGCTGTGGTGGGCATAAGGAGAGGTAGAGGGAGACCTAAGAAGTATTGGGGAGAGGTGATCAGGCAGGACATGACAAATCTGTTAAGAAGGTTGTTAATAACTTAGAAGCAGCCAATATTATTTTGGAATATCTTAAACGTAACTGAGACGCATTGTATCAGTTTAAACCAAAATATGCATTAGTTGGTCTTTTCCATTGATGCTTTTGTTTGTGCATAGGTAGCAACGATACCATCTTAACTTCCCAAGAGAAATTAGTATCAGCATATACTCTTAATACAAGAAGATATCCTAACTAGTACGTACTAATTTTTCAATGTTAGCATCGAACATCATAAGAAATGTATCACTATAAATTTCAACAACTCAATTGCTTTGAGCAACAGCATCAATATCAAAAGTATCAATATGGCAAAGAAAATGTCTGTTCTCTTGCTTTTAATGGCTTTTGCACTTTGCTTCTATCTCAGCACCAGTGAGTCAACTGAGAGCCATGTTGAGACTCTGGGAACCATTGAGTCAAGCGTCTTAACCAAGAAATACACTGTGAATTTGAACTTCCCAAGAACAAGAAATCTGCTGACTACAGTGGAATGTCCTTGCCCTGATTGCTCATGCATGTCCGACTCAAAGGAAACAGATCAAGGCCATTGAACAAGAATATGAGATATGAAACCTCCTCTATTTTCAAAATAAGATTTTACAATAGTGCTTCGATTGTAAAACAAAAAATGTTACTATATTTGCTCTAGTGTAAAATAAATTGTGGTTCTTGACTGTGAATAAGTAGTTGGACTTCTGTTTCGTTGCTATAAATAAATAATAGTACTACTTTATGTTTGCTCCTATTGTCATGAATATTGTGAATCCTATGCTATTGGCTATTTGCCTCGCATCTTATTGTTCAGACCATGCTCTCACATTGTAGGAAACTGAATATGAAACAAAATTCTTACTACCCCTCCGGATAACTGGACATACGAATTAGTTTTGCACTTCAATCTTATCCTACATTGTTAGTACTACTACTATAATAATTTTTTTACTAGGGGTGTACAAATGAAACCGATAAACCGCACCAACCCGTTAATTCGAGTCAAACCGAGAAAAAAAAACCCGACTATGGTTTGGTTTGATTTGGTTTGGTATTGGAAGAAACGACCATAATTAGTTTGGTTTGGTTTTAACTAAAAAAAGTCAAACTGAAACTAAACCAACCCAACATTATATGTATAGAAGTTTTAAACATGTTTAATACATAAATATATTTATTGTAGTGTAGTTTATAAATATTTCTTAATTTTTTTTATAGTTTTATCTGTTAACGTATTATTTCAAGCTTGGACTTATAATTTTTGGATGCTCCAATAAGTTTTGCAGTACATAAATGGTAGTAACTCAAATAAATCCTAAACCAAAATCAAATCAATACTAATGCTAATAAAAGACATTCAATTTCATATAGTACTATAAATGAAAATAGTGTTGGATGTCTATTTTTTAGTTTTCCCATGGTTTAGATAAAATGCATAACTTATTTTTATTTTAGTGTGTAGTCATGTAAATAATAGTGTACTTATTTTAACACTTAGTAATTTAAATGATGTTTTTTTTCATTAGGGCTTATTAATAATATTTATTGGGAAATTACCAGCTATGTTCATTTATAAGTAGCTCATTACAAAAATTGGCCAATTGATAAAATATTACTAATATTAGCCAACTTAGCCAACTAGCAATTTGTAGCAAAAAAATATCAAATTTTTGCTTTGTTTTGAGTGGGTGTTATTAGAATAGATTGGGCACAACTTAAGGAGCTTGAATCTTAGTTTTGGGATGATTTGGTGCAGTTTTGAGGTGGTTTGAATTAAAAATTCAAAGTAAAAGCTAAACATGAAAAGAAATGATATGTGTGTCACACTGTGTATCATCTGTGTATCACATATGTATCATATTTGTATCAATTGTGTATCACATGTATATCCATGTATACCTGTGTGTGAGATACATGCCTGATACATGTTTGATACGTGTGTCGCAGAAGACTTTTTTGGACTCGATTTAATTACGAATTTTGACGCAAAACCAGTCTAAATGACCTCCAATCTTCCTCAAATTTTGTATATTGACTTATCTATATATTTTTCAATGAATTTCAACTATACCCATTGAAAAAGTTCCTTTTTTGTATAGATTTTTGTATTTCATAACTTTATTTGCTACATTGTCCATGAAATTTCCTTTCCGTCTTGTATCTAATGTTGCTAATCACGCTTAAAAATATGGAAGGTGATTTTTGCATGTAATTCTTTGAGAGAAAGACCTTATTATTTGGTTTTTCAATTTGATTTGGCTAGTTTTGGTAAGTCTATGACTAATGGCTAGAGGTCGGTAAGTTGAGATTTATTTGTGACATTTGTGTAAATTTTCCATATTTATTTTATGTGATTTTATTATCTTTCTTTTTGAATATTTTAGTACAATGACAACTCATCTCATATTTATGTTATTTTATTGAAAAACATCATATATAGTTCTATCTACTAGGATTAAAGATATACTCGGAGCACAAATTTTATATTTTGTACTATGAAGACTTTATGGAAAAAAAAAAACCGAAAAAACCCGAAAACCCAAAAAATTCGAGAAAAACCGAGATGAAAAATTCGAGAAAAACCGACATTAAAAAACCCGACTTTTATTGGTTTGGTCTTTAGATTTAATAACCCGATACAATTAATTTAATTTAGTAATTGGAACATCCGAACCAACCCAACCTATGTACCCCTATTTTTGATAGTGGAAAATAGAACAACAAAACTTTCTGAACAATCCAGTTGGCTTTCCCCTGAGGGCATTGTCATAGAGGCAATTGGTTAACGGACAAATATATGATGTAAATTTATTAGATAACTGTCTTTTTAACTTTTGAAGTATGTCAAATTTCCCAGTTTACCTTGAATGGATCAAAGAATACATATACATAGACAAACAAGACACAAATTGTGCCTGCCAAGCCTTGTTCAGTTGATGACATATTAAAGTGAAGTATTGGTTCTTTCTTGCATTTAATGACTGTTGGTGTTCCAGAAGTTCTTTTCCTGGAGAGAAAATGCATCTTGAGTGGATCATATAGTATTTTTCCGTTCTCTCCCCCGATGCGCCAAGGGTCTATGAGTTGGTTTTTCACAGGTTCAAATCATGTCATCCCTACCTATTACTGCTCTTAACGAGAGACTATATTGTAAATTAATGTCATAAACCATAAAATATTCCCTATTCGCCATAATAGGAAAAAAAATTCTTGTATACTCCATGTGTTCTTTTTCTGCCACAAAGCAACACTTAAAGTTTCATAATCTGCGTGAAAAGTGAGGAGTAAAGGAAGAAAAACTGTTATGATTCATCAAATCTACTTCTTCAAAGCTCATAGGCCACAGAACACTTCCATCAGCAAAGAAGTGAATACAATAGAAGAAGCTGCACGAAAGCAATTATTTCTTCTTTCCTTTTGCTATCTAACTCTGTTTCGGCAGTAACAGTTACAAAATAAAAAAGGCCAAATGAGCTAATTAATAATTAGCCATAGATTGCTCTGAAAATTACAGTCATGCAAAACATATAGTCTTGATAAAGGGCAAAAAAGAAAATGGTGGAAACGGGCAACGACAATTTCATCACATGAAAATTTTGACCTGTGGTCCCAGTGAAACGGTTGCTTCAGTGCTCCCCATCCTGTGACAAGATGAAAATTAGAAAGTTTAAGTAAATATTAGTAGCAACACAAGCATAGAAAATTGAAGTAAACCTTAGTAGCAACACAAAAGCATAACTTCATAGTACAGAACACAAACTCCACCCTTCCATCTTTCTAATATGGGTGATGTCTAGGTCAACTTGTGCGCACCTCGATTATTCCACCGGGTATCTGCTAGCTCCCACCAACACAGGCACCAGATATTACAACTCTGCCCACCAAGATTAGGCAGATGGGAAGAAACCACCTACTACTATTTGTTGCCTCCGCTAGGAATTAAACCTAAAGCTTCATGGTTCTCCCCGTACTTCATTAACCACTAGGCTACACCCTTTGGTCCCTTCCATCCTCACACTCCCAGCAAAAAGAAATCGCGTGCGCTCAAGAAGGAAAAACAGACTAAACATGTCTATCAAGATGAGTATAGTACGTAGACAACATAAAGGAAAAGGTAAGCTATCATGCCGGGAACAGATCACAAAATCAGAATGCAGTGCTAGTAGAGCCCAATACATCCTAATATACATGGAAAACAATTGGGCCACTATTAATAAGCACAGCATTTCTTATTAAAAGATTACAACAAATATGCCTCCATTCTAAGCTATTTCAGTTGGTTACATAAATCCTCATTATCAGTTTCGCTCCATTTAAACCCCCATCATCGAAATATTCAATAACTTGGGGTTTCTCTAAAACTGAAGGTTCTCTATATTTTTCTACTATATACGGATCTCTAGATAGAAAACTAATTGCAATACTGGAACTAATGCAAGTGTACCAACCATAACTAAACCTCGATCAAACTAGTTGGTATTGCCTACATGGATCTTTTGCTTCCATTAAACAAAAGACCGGTGCATGAAGCATCCCGCAACCACGCAAGGAGGGCAGCACCTCAGAGGGATGTTATAGAGGTTCGCAAGCGTCAGTGACTGAGTCCACGGCTCGAACCCATGATCTATAGGTCACACGTAGACAACTAAAATGTTGCTCTAAGTTCCCCTTCATTGTGTTCAATATTTTGTAAACTCTGCTTGCATTCACAGATATTTGAGGCAATTTTTTCCACGTGATCCTAAGTCTACCCACCGCTTTTTAAGTTTTAACAACTTCAATATACATGGTTTTACGCCTAAAGATGGTGCATTTAGAGGTCCACTTAAAACATGACTGCATCATCTCGAGAGACCTCTCAATTTAACCTCTCTATTGCGTTATCCGCATCTTCTATTGGATGTGATAATTTTTATCTTGTATAACCTTTTAACATCAGCATTTCTACTATGCACTTATCAAACAATTTGAAAAAGGAAAAATATGAGCAACATTTTTTATACTCAACAGGACGGCTAACGTTCAGCAGACGGGAACTGAATCTACAGTTCTACACCCCACCCCCCACCCCCGGAAAAATAGTACAGATGTCTGGATTTTCCCCCTAGTAAAAGTAAGAATTCGAGTTCACCCTCCTTTACACTGTTTGTTTCTTCATTCCCTTCTTTGACAAGACATGTTTCTTTTCCCATATCACAAAGCGACTTATACTAGAAGACACCTTTAGTTGTGACTTTAGTCCAGAACTTCAATGAAATGAAGTAGGACGAAGGAGAGGTAACAACCACTTCCTTAATGATCCTGAGAAAGGAAGGAGAGGAATAAAAGGAAATTCCATATAAACGATGGAAAATAAAGGAAAGGGGAGCAGAAATGGATGCCGCTGCCAGATCAATTGTCAACTATCTCCTTGTAGGGTAAGGCAGGGCAAATCCAATGCGCCTATCCCTATCACCAACCCCAATTAACTGCCTAAAATCTTATGGGCAGAATTTTTATTGCAGCATCGCCAAAATTCTTCAGGGTTATTAAAGTTGGAGAACAAAAGAAATTGTTAGCATAAAGGGAGCAGTTTTTTGACAAGTATATAAGGGAGCAGTATGAATTCACGTGAAAAATGTTATGTTGCAGTTACTTAATATCAAGAAAATAAAGGTGTGAATTCAGGCTGTGGCTGTGATGGACTTGAGGGACAAGGTGGCCGTACTCCCCTCATGTGGACAGGTTCGTTCGGACAAAGGTATGCCAAGATTCTAGCAAGTTTTCAATGTACTGTGAGGAGCTAACTAATACATCCGTATCTCACTAAACATTTGACATGAATAACACGAAATTAATGAACAGTCTGATTGACACAGGGCACTAGGAAAATGACAGCACTGTAACAGTTATGAACCGTTTGGACAGTGAGGTATCATTGTACCTCTGTAATAATCACTTAAATACAGAAAATTAGAGAACCAAAAAGAAAAAAATGGTTCAGTTACGATCAGTCCATCTGATTCCTTGTAGGCTGTAGCATTCTCCATATCTTCCCCAGATTAACTTCCGAACAATAATCAGTTTCAGTCTTCAAGAATTGAAATTAATATTCTAATAACAATTATTCTTTTATTAATCGCAGAACAAGATCAATTGCCACAGCCAAGGAAGACACACAGAACAAGTTATTCATACAAGGGGTTTAAACTGTGTCTGGAAAATAGGGATAACAACATTACATTTGTGTAGGATTACAATAGTGTAGGGGGTGAGTGTTTGATTTCAAAGTAAAGGAGGTGTATTTGCAATTGAGCCATATTACAGGGGTGTTTACTGCAATTAACCCCAAAATACATAGTTCTGAACTGAAATACCAGATAGTTTAACCATCTGCTACACAAGTATATAAGATAGCTTCGTAGCTCAACATTGCAAGCTAACATCTTGCTTCATGAACAACAGAACAAGAAAGTGGTAACAAATGAAAGCCTTTAAACTTTAAAAATGCACCAATGAATGCTATCCTTCTACTATTACCTGGCCCCAAAACAATGGCACAACAACAGACTTCTCACCCTCACAAGAGAGGGGGTAGGAAAAAACAAAGAAAATAGCATAATTAAACAACCATCATCTCCAACCTGAATATTTCTCTCTAGCCACAAGGGAACAGTTTGACACAGCTTATAAAAAAGAATACTGAGCATTCACTGAATATCATCAAAGATGGGCAAGCCTATTTGTATTTCCCTTACGTATTAGCTTGGCAAATAGAAATAGAAATAGATGCAATGTACTACCTTGGTAATAGGAGCCTCAGAAACATTAGTAGCTAATTTTCCAGGATATCCACCAAATTTCTGAGAGCATTCCGTGTATGCAGATCCTAGACCTGTCCCAGCACCAAATGCCGTTGATGCCCAGCGTGTCACAGGACTCCCTAAGATGACAATCAATGAAATGAGTCTACGTACCACATTGTCTGTCTAATATATATTGGACAACACTTGGAGAAACACATTAAAAAGGAAACAACTCTATTCATATAATATATATTGAAAATACCACAACAAAGCTGCAAGCATGACCAAATCAATGCCTAGACATGCAGCTACCAAAAATTTCAAGAACAGAATGGGAGATTGATTATCAAGACAACGGCAAGCAATATTACAAAAACAACTATTAAGCTACAACATTATCAAGTCGAATGCACGCCATAATACATTAAAAGAATGTAACCTCTTGTATGCTAGGTTACATCTGTTCCCTTTTCATCTCTGCTTTATGCTAGGTTACATGTGTTCCCTTTTCGTCTCTGCGTCAAAAAGCTCTCTCTCTCTCTCTCTCTCTCTCTCTCTCTCTCTCTGTTTTATTGATTGGCATCAAGAAGATGCAGAGATTACAGAAGTAGATATGCTAGCCCCATTACAAATCCATTCATGATAATGGCTAGTCTAGAGTGAGGGAGCTCACAAAATTTTAAAAGACAGAAGAACTATTTAAATAGGACTGGTTGGACCGACAAAAAAAAAAGACTACGCAGACATCTGCCTCGATTCTGTATGGTGATGTTGTGTTTGTGAGAACTTGAAGAAGAAGAAGAAGAACTACTACAGTAGAACTATTTAAATAGGACTGGTTGGACCAACAAAAAAGACTACGCAGACATCTGCCTTGATTCTGTATGGTGATGTTGTATTTGTGAGAACTTGAAGAAGAAGAAGAAGAACTACTTCTTCAAGTTCTCTTAAACACAATGCGACCACACAGATTTAAGTTAATAAGAAACCAACTCATAATCCATCCAATGCTATTTTCATCACAATCACTGGTCGTTACTGCTCTATCCATACACTTCAATTCTGAACGTTTTTTAATGATAAGTCATTCTTCAATTCCGACCTTCATTATTGAAGGACTTAGTTGGAAAACTGCATCACATGTATAATTTATTTTGTTCTTTTTTTTTACACGGAAGGATAACTTTTATTGCACCAGAATGCTCCAAGCAGGTGCAAAATATGTATGACATATACAACATGTACAGTGTGAAGAAATTTTGTCTCTCGCAAGTTGCCAATTACCAAAACAATTTTCAAAGGGCTAAAGGAGCAATGTAATGTGACACTAGTGAACACAAAGGCTGGCAGGCTAAAAGCTTTTACTGCAGCCTCAGTTTGTTCGCTTAAGTAACAATAGAACATAATTGCAAGAAAAAACCGTTTTGTCATTCCCATAAGCATCCATGCAATACATAATTCCCACAATCACTAGATCACACACAAGACTAAGCAAAAGAACATCTGGAGTTTTGACGCTTAACAAGCAAAGTCATGTGACAATACTAGTGAGCACAAGAGGCTGACAATACTCTTGTCTGATTAACCCCATTACCACACAACACAAATTCAAGAACCCATTTTGGCATTTCTCAACTTTATCCCTCGAAATCCCACTTTTCACAATACTAACATCACATGAGCAAACTAAGCAAAAGCACAGCTGAAGTTTCCAACTAAGAAAACAGTAACCAATGAAACAAAATCCATATATAATAAGACCAATATATATGCGTGTGTAAGTGTATCATAAATGATAGTATGATGCAAGACCAATATATGTGTGTGTGTGTGTGTGTGCGCGCACACATTACCATTTCACAGTTCCGATAACAATTCCACAGTCACCACATCACACAAAAAACTAAGCAACAAAACTTCTCCAATTTCCAAAATACCAAATAGTATTAGAGGAGAAAAAAACATAAAAGCATTTCCACTCTGTGTGGTAAAATAACAGAAGAAGCTGGCAAGCAAAAGCTATTACTCCAGCTTCAATTATCTCGGTACAATCCACAAAACTATAATATTTCGAAAATGAAAAAAGACACCCACTTCAGCATTTTCCCAATTTCATCCAACCAACACCAATTTCACAATCAATACGTTACACTAACAATAATAAAAAAACAAAAATCCAGAGAAACAGCATAAAGGCAAGACAAAAATCGTGACTTTGTGGGAAAAAAGGTCACTCACGGAAGAGGAGAAGACCAGCAAAGCCACCGATTAAGGAAAAGTAAGCGAAACGGCGAACCCCCAAATCAAGACAAGCGTCCCACTTTGCGTCCAAATTGTATTGTGGAGGTGGTACAATTGCTTGTTCCTGCTTCTTCTCTTCTGCCATTGCTACACAAATCTCTCTCACTGTGTATTAGGTTTCAATTTCTGTATGATTCCTTCAATTGGATCTTTGATGGACTTTGAGCCGAGGGTTTCGTTTTTTGTCTCTACGCTTCTTTCCGGAGAATATACGAGTCTTCCCCAATTTTCAAGTTCTTTGGCCTAAATAGCCCCTTAAGTTTGGTGATATGTCTATTTGCCTTCTCTTGTTTTCATTGTATCACTTTTAGCACATTTAAAATACAATAATAATACTTCCTCCGACCCAAAATAAGCAGTAATTTTTTAGTTATTTTCACACATATTAAGAAATTTACCTTTTAATATTAACTACCAATAAAATTGACCACATTAATCTTTACTATCTCTTCACATAAACATTCGTAACACATACTCCAATATTATTTACTCTAAAGGCAATGTAGGAAAATAATAATTAATTCATTCTTGAAATCTGAAAAAATTAATTATTTTGGACCACAAAAAAGGGCAAAAAATAACTTATTTTGGACAGGAGGGAGTAATAAAAAGGTGAAAATACAAAATTGGCCAGTTGGTCGAAACTAATTGTATTTACTAGAAAAAATATATAAAATATGTATATTATATGTGTATAATACATTATATATACAAAAATATTTATTTTATTGGCTCGTATCTTTTAGAACAGCCAAAATTATATATTTCTCTAATAAAAAGGCACATGCGATTCTTTTAAATTGAAAAGCAGTTTTTTATTCAACTAACCATATATTTAAGGGGATCTTTAAGAGATGTCACATGATTTTTAAAATAATCAAGGTAAAAGAAAAAAACCATAATTGAGATTGAGACCTTTCTTTTTCAATTTTATTTTTCTTCCAATTTCAACAAAAACAAAAAATAAAAGTCCTAATAATAATTGCTGCAAAAATTTAACATAATATATTAATAATGAAAATGGACCTTGATCAAAGAAAAACGAAATTGGGCAAGAAACCCCTAATTGCCGTAGGGTTTTTAGGTTACTCACATGTAAGAAACCTAACATCATTGTTATTTTTAAATGTTTCATATGAGAATTTCATCAATTGGACAAAAAATACTCAATTTTGACAAAGTTAAAGATCATATGCTCTCAAGACAATGTTATAAAGACGAAAATAGACTTCGAGCCCGTTTGAATTGGTTTATTTTAAGTGTTTTTAATTCAAAATAGCTTTTAAGTCATTTTGTAGTGTTTGGATAAAGTTAAAAAAAGTGCTTTTAAGCACTTATTTTTAAGCTAAAATGATAAAAACGGGTCAAAAGCCAAAAGCTAGAAATCCTAACTTATATAACTAATATTAGCCAATTAGCTATTTGTAGCCAGAAAAGATCAATTTTTTGCTTTCTTTTGAGTGGGTGTTAATATAATAAATTTGGTACATCTTAAGGAGCTTGAATCTTAGTTTTTGGATGATTTTGTGGAGTTTTGAGGTGATTTGAATCGAAAATTCGAAGTAAAAGATGAACATAAAAAATAGTATATGTATCAGATTTGTTCAATTGTGTATCACATGTATACTTATGTGTGAGATACATGTGTGATATATGTTTGATACATGTGTCGCAAAAGAATTTTTTTAATTCGATTTTAACTACGAATTTTGATACCAAATCACCTCCAGTCTTTCTCAAAATTTGGTATTGACTCGTCTATATGATCTCAATAAATTTTAATCATACCCATTGCAAATATTCTTTTGTGCTTAGGTTTTTGGAATTTTTTTTTTGTGTGTGTGTGTATATATATATATATATATATATATTGTATTTCATCATCTTTTTTGCTACCTCTTCCATAAAATTTCCTTTTCAATCTTGCATCTAATATTGTTGATCACGCTTAAAAATATAGAAGGAGATCTTTGCGTGTGATTCTTGAAGAGAAGAAACCTTCTTTATTTGGATTTTCAATTTTTATATATGTTTGGCTAATTTTGGTAAGTTTATAATTAATGGCTAGAGGTTGGTAGTTGGTGCGAGTTGAAAGTTACTTCCTTCTAGTTTGTTATTGTATCTGGTACTTTGCAACCACGTCCTTTGTTTTTATAAATTACTATTGGGATTGTTGCTCCCTGAGTGTTACTATTTGATGCTACTTTTTCTCTCTTTTTATTGGATATTGTTGCTCCTTGATAGTTACTATTTGATGCTATTTTTTCTCCTCTTCACGTATTGCCTTTCTCCCCCCTCCCCCCCTCCCCCCTTTTTCCTCCTCTTTTTCTCTCCTATTCTTCATTTCCACCTTTTTTTGAGTCGGGGGTCTTTCAGAAACAGGTTCTCTACCTTTTCAGGTAGGGGTAAAGTCTGCGTATTCACTATCCTCTCCAAACCTCGTCCGTGAGATTATACTGGGTATGTTGTTGTAGTAGTTGTTAGGTTGCTAAGTTGGAAATTATTTGAAACATTTATGTAAGATTCCCTTTGTCATATTATTATTTGCTTAAAGAATTACTATCTGATTTGGTACAAGAAAAATATTTTTCAAAGAAAATATTTTTACCATATAAGGCGTAGAGTAATGTATGAGAATAGTGTTCTATAAAAGATTGAAAATAATATGTATCTAAGCATTACTTAAAGCAAGTATTATGGAATAAAAATTTGAAAATCTGCAAAGAAAGTTAACGTTCACTCATTTCCCCCGTTTTTGCGGAGAACATTTCATAACCAGATACCGAATTGATTTTGTAATGAAAAAACTTTATTCTAAAAAATATTTGGATAAAAGTGGCAATTCTAAATAATATGTATATTTTTAGCTATATACATAGATGATATATCGATTATATATAATATTATATATATGATACATAAATTAAGCGAATATTATACCTCCATCCATTATTTTTAGTTCAAGTGATTGAATGGCGACTATTTGAGTTAATTCTTCTTTAAAAGTTAAACAATAAGGGATAAGTCTCAGTTGGCATGACTTGATTCATCGATAACTTTTACCACTACGCGTTCATCCTGTAAAAACAATTCACAATGTCTTAGATCGGAAAAGAAAAATTACTTTACCAAGATTCAATAGAATTTTTGATATTTAGTCGATTCAACTGTAGTCAAAATCTTAGCAATTCATGCTACGAAATTGCATAGTTCTATCCATCATAAGCTTAATATATTGTTATCATTGAAGGTGTCGGACAACTACTATAAATGAAGGAGTTTATTAATAATCTTGGATTTTTGGTAATCAGAGTGTTATGTGTCTCAACAAATACTTTTTTCATTATAAAACAAAACATATAAATAGAAATATCATTGGATAAGAATGGTCGTGCAAAAAGAAAGTATTTGAGGTTGAGAAGAACACACTGATGATAATCCTTTGAATACACTGACGAAAGTGGTGCTTGCAGATAAGCATGAGTATTGCAGAATATTGACAGAAGCTTGTTAATAGTTTCTCTACTTGAAGACACATTTAGCTCATTGGAGGAGGAGTTTGTTAGGGTCATACATATGATCTAGTCCTACTTACTTTTTGGTTTTTATTCCTATTTGGATTTGGATTTGATTTTTTTTCCCTATTTATTGATTTTGACTTTAAGAGAAGCACCATTCATTATTATTAATAGAGCAACTTTAAAAACTTATTGTTTACTTATTGATATTAGTCTTTGAAAGACTTTACCACATAAGAAAAGTTTGAGAGAGAAGTCACTTTGTGAGAAAAAGAGAGAAAACTTTTTTTTTCTCCAGAGATTTTTGCGCATACCAGCCTTCCCCAGATTGCATTTCTCGATTTTTTTACCGTTGGATTGAGCTGAAATTTTGACTGAGTGGTTCTAATATCTCGGTCTTGGATTCGAATGCGGAGATTAGATTTGGAGGTGTTTAGCTTCAGATATTGGTTGTGAACAAAAGCTATATTTTGGGTGATTTAGCTCCTTTTTTCAATTGGTTATTGTTAATTTCATTGCTGTTGTTGCTCCGTATTTGCCACTTATTATTAGTCAATTTGGAGAACTTTTATAACTCTTTTAATGTTATAGCAGAACTTTTTGGATCTCTGTGATCCCGTGATTTCTGCCTTCATTTGACACGTTAAAATTTGGTGTTCATTATTTTTTTTTAATTTTCAAGTTTACCTCTTTCTCGATACAACTATGGTATTAGAGCTTTGGTTATTTATTCGGGATTTTACGGAATAGAGGCGAATATGAGCAAGATAATATATTTAAATGTGATCAATTGTAATGTTTGAAAAAGCAAGACGAAAGGTCTGCTATTTGTGAAGAAAATACATTTGCCCCTTTTTCAGCTTATAAACCCAAGACTCTGATTTGGGAGGCAATTTCGATAATTTAAAGACCCACTTCTGATTATTTTGGTTAATTTGCAAATGGAGCTATTATTGGCAATCTAGACTACAAAAGACAATAGCTTTATTCATAATAGAAGTTGAATATATTACTATGAATGTGCTAAAGAATCACTTTGGATGATGAATTTTATTAATGATCTTGACTTTGAGAAGTCAAGGTACGTCATGATAATCATATTGCAATATGTCTCAGCAAGCACTCTACTTTTTTTTAAGTAAATAATTTTTCATTAGCAGGGAAAATATTTTTGTGCAAACAAAATAACCCCTGAGAGTCTATGAAATAACAAACCTTTTATAAAAAATAAAAACAAAGATCATTACATTCCCGAGATCTACAACCACCTAAACTACTTCTGGTTGGAGAAGAAGGAATCAAACTGTGGATAGTATTTCATTCTCTTCAGGCACACTGCCGCTTTTACTTTACAATTACCTTTACCAGGGATCTCCTAGGCCACCAACTTCTCTAGTTGATCGTTAGTTCTTTTGCTATTTTGAAATATCCTACTATTCTTCCCCTGCCACATGAAGTAAGTACAGCATGCAAAGATGATTCTATATACTTCTTCTTCCGCCTCTTTTCCTGTAGTATGCTTTTCAGCACAAACATGCTCTCCAAGCCATCTATCAGTTTTCCTATCTATTCTCTGCTATTTTACTAAAAAGAAATTGAACTCTTTTTAAGCAAATCAATCAAAATAGATGAAGGGCTAAATCGTAATCGAAGATAATAAATCCTAGGATTACTTCAATAATCAGAATAGTAGTGATAATAAAGGAGAGAGAATGATATAGTGAGATAAAGATGAGAGAGAGAGAATGAGTTTATCTATTAAAAATTATTTGCCTATTACAAGGCTCAGATCCCCTTTATATAATGAGGGGATCCAAGCTTAATCATTGGAACGAGAAAATCATAGTATATTCTATAGCGGAGCCGATGACAGGTCGAGGTCGTTTCTCCTCTTACCCCTGGGTCGTTCCCTCATATCGACTCGTAAACATTCAGTGGTTGGTCATGTTGACTATGGGATGTGATTGGTCAAATCTGACCCCATACAGTTAGTCCCTCCGTTCGTCGGGGTCGCAACGAGATGCGTCCTCGATGGGCGGAATCAACGCTTCCGTCAGGGAAAGTTTGACTTGTTGGCCTGTTACGACGTGGCCGGTGGGAGATGGATATCATACTTGTCAGAACGTTGAAGTAAAACACTCTGCCTTGGATGACGTCAGTGTTCGCATGCATCATCATTATGCGTATTCTCGAGGCAGAAAAACTGACGCTTGGTTTCCCGCATTGATTTGAAGTCTGACGCCTCGATTATGGCACCATCCAACCTTATAAATAGGGGAAGGGTTTAATTTCGTTGAAGAACTTTGGTCATTCCCGAGAATTCCCCAGCCCTCCTCTTTTGATTTTCGTGTTCCTGCGCTTTTCGTTCTTGACCAGAGATTTTTCTTCTTCTTTATTTCATTTCGCATGATTTTTTTCGAACGAAAATATGCCTAAATCTGCCGTACCAAAGAAAGGGTTCCTGAGGTTGCTCCATAGAATGCGCCGCCCTCTTCCGATAGTAGGGAGGTGGAAGTGGAAGAGGATGTCAGTCCTCTTACGGTGGAAACATTATTACCGAGGCATTCTTCTCCTCAATGTGATTTCAGCAACGATTTCGCAGTTCCGGTTCTAGTGCGTTCTGAGACGGGACAGAACCACTTGGATTACCTCCGTGCAAAATATGGAATTCCATCCTACGTAGAGATGATCCCGGCAGGGGAGGATCACGTTGATGTTCACAGGCCGGGCTATTGTGCCTTCTACGAGTACCCTTTTTTGATAGATTAAGGTTTTCCTCTTTTCCCTTTGGCGGAAGAGTTCTGCCGATGCTACCACATTTGCCCGGTTCAGCTTACACCGTACACGCTTAAACTGCTTCTTCTATTGACCAAATATGCAGCGTTGGCCGGATGTGACGTCTTCATTCATCATCTCTTGCACTTATTTACAGCCAGCTTCCTTAGAGGGACCATGGTGCATTTAAGGATTCGTGGTACAAAGGGGTTGGTGGTTGGAACCGACGACCAAGCGAGCCATAAATTCTGGCACAAATATTTCTTTGTCAGGACTGAGCATGTGGTCTCCAACCCCACCGGATTTCCAGAAAGATGGAACAAAACACGTAAGCATTATAGTTCATCAAGTTCTCTATTGCATGCTATTATCGCAGTTCTAACTTTTATATTACAGCCATGGCTCATCCGTCCCAGCCCGTTATCGGTCTTAGGAACTAGGTCGCCGGCCTGCTGCCTCACGTGGAAGAAACCCGAACTTGGCCTGCCTTCATGCAAACGTTATGGCCCTCAAGTTTCTTCATGTAAACTTTCGATTTTGTTTCGTCGGTTAGACGACCTTGCCTAACTGTGATTTTATGGTAATAGGCTGAGGTGCTTCTATGAAGAAGGAAACAGTCCCTACTTTCGTGCGACCTACTACTGCTGCAGACGCTCGAGATATTCTGTACGAGTCTGTCCGAGAGGGTCGTTCTCTTACACCCCATTAGGGAGCCACGTCCATGGCTGTGGTTATAGGGGAGCTGACTTTGTTAACACCGGCTCCACAACTCACCGACGAATCTTCTCATGGTGAGGAGCCGCCGGAAAGAAAAAGGAGAAAACTAGAGATGGGAAAAGGGGTGGATACTGAAGTTGACGACAATGGGACATCTCGGGCGGCCCCGGCACCCACGTTTATGGCCGACGCTATTCGATCGGGGAGGCCGACATGTGAGGAGAGAGTCAGCCCAAGGGTTAGTTCGGTGCACCCTGCTGAGGGGGGTTCATCGACTAACATCTGTGGGCCTGACGTGGAAGCTGATGAATCAGGTTCTGATGTTGCCACTGAGGACGTAAACGAGTTTTTGGGTTGTTATACCCATGTGGAGGCGGCGACGGATGGATCTGACCGTCATATAACAATCCCTAGGGATTGCAACTTATTGCTGAATAGTGAACGGTTTGCATCGGCACTTACCCTGTTATACGCCTCCCCTGAGAGTGGGATGCTCAGGACGATGAAAGATATGGAGCTGTCTCGGAAGGTAGACAGCATGGACTTACAGGTAGGTTTCATCACCTCACCATTTTTTTTGCTTATTGTAGGATGGATATGGAAATATGCTTACTCCTATTTTTTCTTCCCAGACCCTCATCCTGGAGGTGGAGAGAGACCGTCGTGAGCGGAAGAGGACGGACCTCTATAAAAATATTTTGAAGAAGTATCAAAAATGTCGTGCCAAGCACCAAGCGGTAGCCGACCTCTATCGACAGGACCCTGAGTTCCAAGTGTTCCATGAGGGACTTAAGGAGAGGAAGGCCCAGTTAAACATAGGGGCGGGAGCTGGAGGAGACGGATGGGGAGCTAGTGAGGGTCGTTGCTCGTGGCAGTGAGTTGGAGGCTCTCCTTAGGACGAAGGATGATGAACTCGAATTGAACCGAGGGGTGGCTGCGGAGAATGCCGACTTGTAGTAGAGGGTAGCTGGTATGACCGCCGAGCTTGGTGTTTGAATGGCAGAAATTGACAGACTTAAGGGTGAGCTAAGTTCTAATGCCGACAAATTGACCACGCTGCAGAGGCAAGTCGCCCTACCGAGGCCTGAGGAAGCGGATCGCCATTATCGGCCCTCCTCGTCTCGTCCCCCATATGGTCGGGGCTTGCATCGTAGTGCCTATGAGATGTGGGTCTACGCAGAGGCTCGACTTGATATATACAGAGCTTTACACTTAGATGGTTAGGAGACAGAAGCGAAGGTTCAGGAAGTGCGAAATGAAGCACGCACAGCTCGTGAATTATGTAGGTATTACCCCGACTCTCCCGATGGAGAGGGTGCAACTTCTGAGGATGTCAATCGCCTTGACTCAGATTCATGGTATGAGGACGTTTATCCCACAGTGGGTGGTAGTTAGTTTAAGCTTGTATATTTTTGCTTCCGCATCTTCTTTGGTTGTGGGGTGTACTAAAATCCATCCATATGGACGAATGTAAATAATTTTTGTTGTAATATAAATTTTGTTTGTTGCTTCTCCCTTTTTGTTGTTTTTTTATACTTAGTCTTCATAGAGATTGCCTTTAGAAGATTTCGTCATGGTTCAAACGAGATCGAATCGATATCGAAGGCCTTGGCCGTTAGGATATGTCTTCGACTGTCGTCAAAGTAGTATCTGTCATGGTTCGAATGAGGTCGAATCAATGTCGAAGGCCTTGGCCGTTGGGATGTTGCTTTGACTATCGTCAAAGTAGTATCCGTCGTTATTTGAACGAGGTCGAATCGATGTCAATGGCCTTAGCCGTTAGGATGTTGCTTCGACTGTCGTCGAAGTAGTATCTGTCGTGGTTTGAATGAGGTCGAATCGATGTCAATGGCCTTGGCCGTTAGGATGTTGCTTCGACTGTCGTCGAAGTGGTATCCATCGTGGTTCGAACGAGGTCGAACCAATGTCAATGTCCTTGGCCGTGAGGATGTTGCTTCGACTATCGTCGAAGTGGTATGGTTCGAATGAGGTCGAACCAATTTCAATGGCCTTAGATGTTAGGATGTTTCTTCGACTGTCGTTGAAGTGGTATCCACCGTGGTTCGAACGAGGTCGAACCAATGTCGATGGCCTTGGCTGTTAGGATATTGCTTCGACTGTCGTCGAAGTGGTATCTGTCGTGGTTCGAACAAGGTCGAACCAATGTCGATGGCCTTGGCCATTACGATGTTGCTTCGACTGTCGCCAAAGTAGTATTCGTCGTGGTTCGAACGAGGTTGAACCAATGTCGATGTCCTTGGTCGTTATGATGTTGCTTTGACTATCGTCGAAGTGGTATCCGTCATGGTTCAAACAAGGTCGAACCAATGTCGATGGCCTTGGACGTTAAGATGTTGCTTTGATTGTCGTCGAAGTAGTATCCGTCGTGGTTCGAACGAGGTCGAACCAATGTCAATGGCCTTTACAATGAAGATCGACACTTCTGTTCATATAATGGAGATTTCTATTTATATAATGGAGATCGACACTTCTGTTCATATAATGGAGATTTATGTTCGTACAATGGAGATCGACACTTCTGTTCATATAATGGAGATTTCTGTTCGTACAATGGAGATCGACACTTCTGTTCATATAATGGAGATTTCTGTTCATACAATGGAGATCGACACTTCTGTTCATATAATGGATATTTCTGTTCGTACAATGGAGATCGACACTTCTATTCATATAATGGAGATCGACACTTCTGTTCATATAATGGAGGTTTTGCGTATACAATGGAGATTGACTAGGGTAGTCCTTTCATTACTTCGGCCTAGAGACCGTGTTGATGGGACGAGGTGATGAATTGTGCTTTGAGGAAAAACCAAATTGGGACAAAACTCAGGTGAGGGAAAAAGAGTACGACTTAGGAGACGCCTTTCAGAAGTGGAAGTACTTAAGGCGGGCGACGTTCCAGTTGTTTTGGAGTGATTTTCCCTCCATTGTTTCTAGTTGGAACGCTTCTTTGTTTGCGGCTGCTGTGATTTTATACGGTCTGTCCCAGTTGGTTCCCAACTTTCCCTCGTTTTGGGGCCTTTCAATGCCAGTGTCTTGACTTTGAGGACGTAGTCGCCAACTTTGAGCGATCTTACTTTGGCTTTTCTATTGTAGTATCTCTCTACCTGCTGTTTTTGGGCTATCATTCTTATGTGGGCCATGTCTCTCTGTTCTTCGATTTCATCTAGGTCTTGTAGCCTACTTTCGTCGTTATCCGCCCCACTGATATGGGAGTATCTCGGGCTTGGTTCCCCGACTTCGATGGGTATGACTGCATCGGTCACGTAGACCAGTGAATATGGCATTTCTCCCGTGCTGGACTTTGGCGTTGTTCGGTATGCCCATAGTACTTCAGGTAGTAATTTGGGCCATAGCCCTTTAGCTTCTTCAAGCATCTTTTTCAATATGTTCAATAGTACTTTGTTGGAAGACTCGGCTTGGCCAATGGCGGCTGGGTGATACGGAGTGGAGAGTATCCGCTTGATGTGCCATTTTTCAAAGAACTAGGTCGTTTTCTTTCCGACGAACTGAGGCCCATTGTCGCAGCTGATTTCTTTGGGGATGCTGAAATGGCATATAACATTTTTCCATATAAAAGCGATGATCTCATGTTCGCGTATTTGGGCGTACGCACCTACTTCCACCCATTTAGAGAAATAGTCAGTTAAAACTAAAAGGAAGCGTACCTTTCCTCGTCCGGCTGGCAAGGGGCGATTATGTCCATCCCCCATTTTATGAAAGGCCATGGTGAAGTGACTGAATGGAGGAATTCTCCCGCTTGATGTATCATGGGGGCGTATTTTTGGCACTTCTTGCATCTTCGGACATAATCTGCTACTTTTTTTTCATAATAGGCCAGTAATAGACGGCACAGATGAGGCATCGAACGAGGGCACAGTTCCCAGTATGGGTGCTGCAATGGCCCTCGTCCGCCTCTTCCAATACTTGTCTTGTTTGGTGTGGTCCGAGGCATTTAGCGAGGGGGCCACCAAACATTCTTTTGTAGAGGTCATGATTTACTAGGCTGTATCGGGCAGCTTGCACTCGGAGTTTCTTGGCTTCTTTTTTTTTCTTGTGGGAGTGTTCCGTCCTGCAGATAGGATACAAGGCAGTTGCGCCAGTCCCTGGTTAAGTTCAAGGAGAATACCTCGACGTGATATATGGCTGAATGGAGGAGAGTGACCACGTTTTCTTTGTTGATATTCTTGGTGGCCGCAGCTAGCTTGTCTAGGCCATCTTCTTCAATGTTTTGTGCCCTAGGGATCTGCTCGTGGCGGCATTCGTCGAACTCCGGCATCAGCTTATGGATCTCTGATTGATACTTCTGTAGTCTTTGTTCTTTGATTTGGAAAGCCCCGATGACTTGATTTACGACGAGTTGGGAGTCGCAGTGGAGGATGAGTCATCAGACTCTGTACTTGAGTGCTAACTTCATACCTGCAATTACAACCTCATACTCGGCCTTGTTGTTAGTCATCTCGGGACATCGTATGGACTGGTGAATTACTTTGCCTGTAGGGACTCTGAGGACGAGTCCCAGTCCCAATCCCGAGGCATTCAAGGCGCCGTCAGTATGGAGGGTCCTGAGGTTAGTATGGGTGGAGGCACGAAGGGCCTATTGTTCCGCCTCCGACAAAATTTCCGCACTGAAGTCGGTGACAAAGTCGGCGAGTACCTGCGACTTAATGGCAGTTCGTGGGTGATACGTTATGTCATGCTTGTTGAGCTCTATGGCTCATTTAGCGAGTCTGCCTGAGATCTCGGGTTTATGCAGGATGCCCCTTAGGGGAAATATTGTTATTACTTTTATGGGGTGACATTAAAAGTAGGGTCTAAGCTTTCGTGAAGCTACGACTAGTGCCAGAGCTAGTTTTTCAAGGTGTGAGTGCCTTGTTTCGGCATATATTAAGGTCTTGCTGATATAGTAAATAGGGGATTGAGTACCTTTATCTTTGTGGACCAGGACTGCGCTGACGGCGGCTTCGGATACTGCTAGGTATACGAGCAGACATTCGCCTAGGTCTTCCTTGACGAGTAATGGTGGTGAGGATAGATATGCTTTCAGTTTCCTTAGGGCGTCGATGCACTCCTCATTCCGTTGTAGCCCATGATCTTTTCTCAGTATATTGAAAAACTTGTGGCACCTGTCCGAGGATCGTGAAATGAACCTTGATAGGGCGGCTATTTGCCCCGTCAGCTTCTGTACTTGTTTCTTGCTGTTCAGTACCTCAAGTATTGTGTCTATGGCCTTGATCTGATATGGGTTGACTTTGATACCTCGTTGTGACACAAGGAAACCCAGAAATTTTCCTGAGGCCACACCGAAGACGTATTTTTCTGGATTCAATTTCATCCTGTACCGCTTCAATATCTCGAAGGCTTCTTTCAGATGACTGATGTGGTCCTCTTTCTTTGCTGATTTTACCAGCATGTCATCGATATAGACCTCCATTGTCTTGCCAAGTTGTTCCTTGAACATCTTCGTAACTAACCTCTGGTATGTAGCCCCTGCGTTCTTGAGTCCGAAGGGCATCACATTATAGCAGTAAGTCCCTTGGTGGGTGATGAAAGTTGTTTTTTCTTGATCCTCCTCGGCCATTAGAATTTTGTTGTAGCCAGAGTAGGTGTCCAAGAAACTCATCAGTTCGTGTCCTGCTGTTGCGTCGATCAGTTGGTCGATACGGGGCAATGGAAATGAATCTTCTGGACATGCCTTGTTCAGATCGGTGAAGTACACACACATTCTTCATTTTCCATTTTTCTTTTTGACCATGACCACATTAGCAACCCGTTGGGGGTATTTCGATTCTCAGATGGAGCCGTTGGACAGTAGTTTGTCCATTTCTTCACTGATCTCCTCGTTAATTGTGACATTAAATTTGCTCCTCATCTGTTGTACGGGCGGATAGAGTGGATAGACATTCAGCCTATGAGTGGCAATGTCTTTTGGGATCCCCGACATATCTGAGTGTGAAAAGGCAAATAGGTCGGCATTGTTAGTAAAAAATTCACGATACTTACCTGGCTCGGAGAGGTTAGGTCCGATATAAGCCTTTTTTGTATTGTCGGCGTCATCCAGATATACCGAGTCAAGATTTTCAATAGTCGCTTTGCAAGCTTCTACAACGTCTGGGTCTATGATGACTTCTGCTGGCGGGTCGATTTTAGTTCCCGACATGGCTGACTGCTATGCCTCCGCACTTGCTCCTTTTAACTGTTTTGTATGCGTGCAATCTTGGGCGATCCGGTAGCATTCCTGGGCGGTACGCGGTTCGCCTCGAATGTTAAAAATTCCCCACGGGGTGGGAAACTTGATTACCTGATAGAAGCTTGAAGGGACGGCTCGCATGGTATGTATCCACGGGCGTCCTATAATGGCATTATAAGCGGTTTCCTGGTCCATGACGTGGAATGTGGTTTCCAGCGTGACTCCCCCTGTCAGGACTGGCAGTGATATTTCTTCGGATATTCGCTGCATTATTAAAACCTGTTAGTGTTATGAAACGCAGTATTATCTTATCTTCGAGCTTCATTCGCATGAAAACTCTCAAGTGGATAATACACGCGCCACTTCCATCATCTACCATGATTCTTTTCACATAACATCGTAATAAGGGAAAGACAAACCGCCGACATCTGACTTCTCAAAGGTGATACTGTGTTCGAAGTCATCATACCATTCATGAGCGATTGTATGCTTTAGCTTCTGCATGGTGGTGAACTTCACGTGGTTGATCACCGAGTCGTCGCCACCACCACCGATAATCATCTGAATGGTACGTGCCGGCGACAGTGGCCTTGGTAGTCCTTGAGATGGGTCGCTTCCTCTGGCGAAGTTAACCCTTCCTTTATTGCTGATCAGTTCTTTTAGGTATCCCTGGTTCAGCATTTTGACCACCTCCTGTCGTAAACCTATGCAATCTTTGGTCTTGTGTCCTCTTTTCTGATGGAATTCGCAGAGGACATTCGACCTTCTTGCACTTGGGTCCGATTTCATCTTTTGTGGCCATTGTACCTTCGTGCCCAGCTTCCCTAGTGCGTACACTATTTCTGAAGGGGAAGCACAAAAGTTATGAGCAGATAATAATGGAGGCATACCTCTTTCATTTCGAAGGGGTGCGATGTGTCGCGGCACGACATCTGTATGCCTCGGGGGAGGTGGATTGGGAATTCTGACATAGGGCTGATGCCTTTCTCTGTTGAAGCCTGGGAGTTGATCTCTTCATCCATCATTACGTCGACCCTCCTTACACCGGATTATACCGACGTCAGTCTCTGGGTTGGACCATTGAGATCGTCTTAATCTGCTCTCACCTCGACGCATTAGGCATTATGAATCTCCTCCCATGTGGTGGGAAGGTACTTTATGGGTCTGTTGAGAAACTTCTTGGTCGCCTTCGACCCGTTTCTGCTTAGATCATTTTGGAAGGCTGCGATCGCCATTCCTTCTGACACATTCGGCAGTCCCATTCTTATCCTGTTGAATCGAGCCAGAAAGTCCCGAAGTCCTTCGCCCGCCGTTTGCCTGATGGCGAAGATGTCGTTGACCCTGGCTTCAGCCTTCTTTGCTCCTGCATGAGCGGTAGCGAATTTTTCTTCCATCTCATCGAAGGTTGATATCGACCATACCGATAGCTGAGAATACCATGTTAACGCTCCTTCTGTCAAAGTCTCACCAAACTTTTTCAATAGCACAGATGGCACTTGTTCTTTTGACAAGTCGTTGCCTTTTACCGCGGTGACATAATGAATCAGATGATCTTCTGGATCCGTGGTCCCGTCGTATATTTTCAAGTATAGTGGCATTTTGAAGGTTTTCGAGATGGGGTAGGGAGCAGCTTCCTCACTGTACGGATGCTCGACAAACCTTCCCACATCACATTTTGGCAGCAGCTTAGGGGCGCCAGGTATCTTGTCAACCCTTTCCTGGTGTTCTTTCATTTGGTCACGAAACACTTTGTTCTCGTTTTCCATTTCTTCTATTTTCTTTAGGATGGTTGCGAGTGCACCATCATTTGTATCGACGGTAGTGCGGGTGTTTCTTGTTCGTATAGTGCTTGGATCGTCGGTGACAGCAATGATTTCCGCCGTCGATGAATCTTCGGCATTTCCTTGAGGTGGTTTTTTGAGCATGGTGCTTAGAGCGCTCGTCAACCACTCATCCAGTAACTTTTTGACTGCTGGTGGTATTTTGTTCACCGTGGACATCGAAGCTCCTCTTTCGCGCAAGATCGTCAGATCCTCGAGTGTAGAGGGTGAGATCTCCCCCTCCGCTGTACCTCTTGGTGTTGCATTCTCGATATCTTCTCTACCAGCTTCGTTGAGGGAGTCCAAGAGGTTGTTTGAGACATTCGCTATCGCCTTCAACCTTGCTTCTTTCTCTGCCATTGATGGTTTCTATGGAGTGCGAAGAACAGAGATCGTTGCTTTTGATATCCCAGGTGAGAACTATGATTTTGATTACAGAAATCCCCACAGACGGTGCCAAATAAGAAGTTGAACTCTTTTTAAGCAAATCGATCAAAAGAGATGAAGGGATAAATCATAATCGAAGATAATAAACCCTAGGATTACTTCAATAATCAGAACAGTAGTGATAATAATAAAGGAGAGAGAATGATATAGTGAGATAAAGATGAGAGAGAGAGAATGAGTTTTTCTAT